>CABEGB010000721.1:0-232500 GCA_901521435.1 Crematogaster levior
CCGAAATAGACACTATGTTAAAAGAAGGATGCATCGAACCGACAAGCAGCCCGTGGAATTCGGGGGTGGTTTTGGCCAAGAAAAAGGACGGGCGGTACCGATTCTGCATCGACTTTAGGAAAGTCAACGACGCCACCGTCCGGGACGCCTACCCGCTGCCACCTGTCCAACACATCTTAGATCAGTTGAGGGGAGCGAAATTCCTATCAACCATCGACCTAAAAAACGGATATTGGCAGGTGCCGCTACACCCAGACAGCCGGCCGCTGACCGCATTCGCCATCCCCGGACGAGGCCAATTCCAGTTCCGGGTCATGCCGTTCGGCCTGCACGCCGCACCCGCCACATTCCAGCGGCTGCTAGACCAAGTAATCGGTCCGGATATGGAGCCCTGGGCTTTCGCGTATCTAGACGACATAGTGATACTTGGCCGCACGTTCAAAGAGCATTTGCAGAACCTGCGAGAAGTACTACAACGACTGCTACAAGCTAACCTACGAATAAACACGGACAAGTGCCAGTTCGGACGGACGAGCCTTCGATACCTGGGCCACGTCGTTGACCAGCAAGGCCTGAGAACCGATCCGGAGAAGGTCCGAGCGATCCTTGAAATACCACCTCCGACGACACTGCCCGCGCTGCGCCGATTTCTTGGGATGGTGTCGTGGTACCGCAGGTTTATCCCGAACGTGGCCACAACAACGGCTCCCTTGAACGATCTGCTCCACAAAATAAAACGGTGGGAATGGGGCCCGCAGCAGGAAGCCGCCTTCCGCAAGACCCGCGACCACCTTGCCGCGCCAGTACTACAATGCCCGAATTTTTATAAACCGTTTGTACTGCAGACCGACGCCAGCGACGTAGGGTTAGGGGCAGTGCTCACCCAAGACATCAACGGCCAGGAGCGAGTCGTAGCATACGCCAGCCGCACGTTACGAACTGCGGAAAAACACTACTCCGCCACCGAAAAGGAGTGCCTCGCCGTCGTATGGGGCATAGAAAAGATGAGGCCGTATTTGGAAGGATACCGCTTCAAGGTCATCACCGACCACTTCTCGCTACGCTGGCTCCGCGGATTAGAAAACCCAACCGGACGATTGGCACGATGGGCTGTGGCCCTATAACAACACGAGTTCGACGTGGAGTACCGAAAGGGGGCCCTGAATCACGTGCCAGACGCGCTGTCACGACAGCCTCTAGACGAGGGGGAGGAGGTAGCCGAGGCTACAGACTGGGACCTCGCGGCCATCGCACCGGAAGAAAAATGTGCATGGTATAACCGAATGACGGAAGCCGTCCAGCAAGAGCCGCATAAACATCCGGATTACCGCGTCGAGAACGGACAGTTGTACCGTCACATACAAGGACGGCTACCGGAGGGAGAAGACGAACCAACCGCATGGAAATTTTGCGTGCCAAAACCGCTACGAGACCGCACGCTAATAGAATGCCATGACGCCGACACCGCCGGACACCTGGGGATCGCAAAGATCACCAAAAGGCTGGCCCAAAAATATTACTGGCCGCGGATGTTCCGACAAGCCACCGAGTACGTACGCCACTGCTAAAACTGCCAGCGGTACAAACCCCAGCAACGGACAACTGCGGGGCTAATGCATCACACCGAAGTAGACGCACCCAACCTCGTGATCGCTATCGATCTGATTGGTCCGCTGCCGAGATCCTCCGCAGGCCATACATGGATCCTGATGTGCCAGGACGTCTTCTCCAAGTGGATAACAGCACGACCACTGAGACAGGCCACCGCCGCCGCTGTCACACGAAACGTAGAGGAGGATGTGATCCTCCGGCACGGCTGTCCGCACCGCATTATTACCGACAACGGCCGACAATTCCAGAGCCGCGAATTTCGCGGGATGCTTGCTCGCGCCGGAATTGAACACCGCCTGACGCCACCGTACTCTCCGCAATGCAACCCGGTCGAGCGAGCCAACCGTACGATCAAGACAATGGTCGCTCAGTACGTCGGGGCAAACCACCGTCTCTGGGACCAGAAGCTGCCCCAACTAATCTTTGCAGCCAACACCGCGGTCCACGATAGCACCGGTTTTACCCCGGCCAT
This sequence comes from Crematogaster levior, assembly GCA_901521435.1. NCBI lineage: Eukaryota > Metazoa > Arthropoda > Insecta > Hymenoptera > Formicidae > Crematogaster > Crematogaster levior. Next base: position 2,084 of record CABEGB010000721.1, read on the forward strand.
GCTACGGCCGCGAGCTCACCGCTCCCGGCACACTGCGCGCGCAGCGTGAAATCGGCCTATCCGACGACGCGGAAATACCAGCCCGCCCGACGGCGCGCGTACAAGAGATAGAAAAGTTGCGAGCTAAGTTCGAGGATGCCCTGAGGCAACAACGCGAGGCCACGACCAGACAGGAAAAATACTATAACCTCCGCCGCAGGGAGTGGAAACCCGCCGTCGGCAGCCACGTGCTCAAGCGGGAGCACCCGCTATCCCACGCCGACACCGGATTCGTCGGGAAACTCGCGCCACGATACGCCGGGCCATACACCGTACAGGAGTACATCTCCCCGGTCGTCGTGCGAATCCGTGACGTCACCGATGAACGGCGAATCGAGACCGCACACCTAAAAGATTTGAAGGACTGCCCGAAACCGACAACATAACAACCGGGTATAAAGGGGACGATACCACCGGCGACAAACAGTCTCGTACCGATTACGATCAGAATTAGACAGACTACAAGCGAGACGAAATGGCCAGGACGAAAGAAGGGAAGCCACTGGAGTCGCCGCAAAAGCCGCGACGGGTCCCACCTCCGGAGGCCACGCCGCGCGTCAGACCCTCGGTGAGCCTGGAGAGACGAGGACTTCCACCTGCCCAGGTTCGCAGCCGTTCCACTACCTCCCGGCAGGAGAGGCTCTGAAACAATGCAGGCCGCCTCCGCGCTGTCCGCCGAACTCGAGGAGCTCTTCGGGTCGCTCTCCGACCTCGATGAGCCAGGGACACCCGGAAGCCGACTAGAGGCAACCACCGACCCGTCACCACCACCGCCGGTTCCCGCCGACAGGGCCCCAGCCGAGCCGCCGCTCGTCACCGGCCCATCTCCACCGGCGCCGGCCACGGGTACAGCACGCTGCCGGAAACCGTCGTCCGGGAGATCCCCTGGAGCCGGATTCGCCTCGGAGGCCGCTACCGCCACCGGACCAGCCAGGGGACCTACGTGATCCGCCGCAAGCCCAACGGCCAGTATATTGTCAAACCTCCCGAATAATAAAAACGTCTTTTTCTATGTACGAGAGTTTGAATCTGCGAGAGGGGGGGTGTAACGAAGCGTTACCGCCAAAAAGTCACCCCCGACATAAACAATTATTTCCGCGCCGCACCAACCTGCCTGTCACCGACTTGCGGGTATAAAACAAGCAGGATTTGCGACAGAAAGCATGTTCCTTCCGACCAGCGAGCTGAGCAGGTCTATCCACCGGGACATAGTCTCCGGATCCTATCCGCTTGTGTGCTGAACAAGCAATTCCTCCAGGGTGCGAGTTGAGCATCACCGAGAGTCGCGAGTTGAGCGACAGTTACCTATCCGCATACGAAGCCAGCTACGAGCTGAGTAGCTATATCCGAAGTCCACGTGTTGAGTGGCATACCGCGGGCTGAGCGGCAACCCCGCCTCGTGATGAGAGGCCTCCACCTTTCCGAATCATCCCTTAATTCGCCGTACAATTAATCCGCATCCGAATCGCCGACACAGGACGGAATCCGCCGAGTCCGCCCGATCTCCGTAGCCGGAGCCGCGCCGCCGAAACACCGCGAAGTCCGACGACTGCGCCCGATCTCCGCGAGCTGAGCCGCGCCGCCGAAACACCGCGAGACCCGCCGATTCCGCCCGATCTTCGCGATCAGCGTCGCGCCGCCGAGACACCGCGAACTCCGACGGACCGAACCGAGTTCATTCTACGGCATTAAGCCGCATTCACGCGCACATGCGCCAATAGCGAAAGCCGGCAATACCGGACCTTGTATATATTAGATATAAGTTAGTATGTAAGTTACTCGTATAATAAAGTCTAGTTGTAAGATAATAACACACGCCTATTCACTCAGCCTTCGATCCCGCCGCCCGAACTCTGGATAACCGCGACTATCCGCAGCACAGAAATCCACTGTTACAACTTTAACATTATTTTAATATTACTTTAAGAAACTAAAAAGCTAGTATTTAATCTTTTACGATACAGGATCTACCTTTTACGATTTAAACATAAGCAGCCATATTCTTAGTGTAATTTTTCACTCATGCGCACTGGAATGTTATACTCTGATATTCGGCTACTGTTGCTACTGGTTATACTGTGGCCACACTATGTGTATAAGAAATAAGACCGATTCAGGAATCTGTAACGATGCCCCTTAAAAACATCGTACTGCCGGTCCGTACACCCGACCAGACGGCAGAGGGGCGCGGTGCGCCCCACATTATTTTAAAGACATTATTACAAATAACGCTCGAGGCCAACGGCCTCGCGTCAGACCCGAACGGCGTCGGGAAAAGCCGAGCGACGAGCGACCCGAGCGCGCCGAAACCGATCTCCCCGCTCCGAAAAACTCGGTACGTACCGACCGTGGCGGGGATAACTCCTACCCCGAGAAATCAGGATTCTTGGGGTATAAAAAGCCGCGCATAATTAACAAGGCACCGATTCCGGATTCCGCAGCCGAAGCACTAAGCCGACGCTAAAGAAACCATCCCGAACCGTATCCTAGAAACAGCAGAGTCAGGAAGTTGAGCGTTCTCCGCTTCCACCGAGAGTTCTCGGTCGCTGTATCCTAGCAATCACCGTACCGAACCGAACGCGTGGGGTGGAGCGTACTCCGTCTCCGCCGAGGATTCTCGGCCGTCACCTCGGTACAGCATCCTTCACGGGCTTACACAGGACCGGGGGTAGAGCGTACTCTGTCTCCGCCGAGGTCTCTCGGCTCCTGGACTAGCACACACCACCCGTGCCTATCCTGCAAAGGCCTCGATCAGAGCGTAGTGGAGTGTTCTCCGGTACCGCCGAGCGTTCTCGGTCCGAGTGCCTCCTCCCGTCACGATCCACGGGACCCGTATCTCCACACCGCGACATACGAATACCGATACCGCGCCGCGACACGCCATTGATACGGTAACCGAATACCGAAACGCGCGGGCCTTTAAACCCGACGGCCATCGATACGCGTCAACGCGTCACCGAGTCACGCGCTTCCCGCGTGATCGCGCCGCTACCACCGTTTCACCGCACTGCCGCACGCACCGCGCGATACCGGCACCACCGTACGGCCCACACATTGTGGACGCACCGCACAATCACCGGCGATCATTATTCTCCGCGTTTTTCACTCATTGTACTATATTCCATCCAGCGTCATTGTAAATAATATCATCTCCCGCGTTCTGTATTTAATCATATCTGACGAATAAAAACATCATTCTATCCAAATTCTCACGCGTCCACGTTTCTTTCGACCGACCCATCGAACCCCGAATCCGGCGAGCTGTCGCGAGCGTTCGAAAAGGGAATTTGTTTTATGGCGCCCGAACAGGGACCTGCTTAGAATACCGCGAGACGCGAGAATTTGGAAAGAAGGGATATGCCAAAAGCGTGGATCTACCGGCTCACGAAAAGCGAGCTCGTGGACGAGGCGGAAAAACTCGGACTCGAGACCGAAGGCACGCTCGAGGAGCTCCGACGACGCGTTAGCCAATACGCGACCCAGCACCCCGACATGTTCCGTACCCCGCAACCGGACAAAGACGAGCCCCCGGCGCTTACGGTACCCACCGACCGCGCCGACCATACCCACGCCTACGTTAAAGCCGTGAACCAAATCCGGAAGTGGGGTTGCCACTTCGAGGGGAAGGACCCGGTGGCTTTCCTCGAACGGTTGGAGGAGTTGAAAGCCGCGTACCGACTCAGCGACGATCAGTTGCTCAGTGGTCTCCCCGAGTTGTTTAAAGGCGAGGCCCTATTATGGTTCCGTAACAACCGCGAACAGTGGCTCGAGTGGGAGGATTTCGTGCAAGACTTTCGGGAATATTTTTGGCCGCGCCGCTACCGGCACCAGTTAATTCGCGAGATACAGGCGCGACTACAAAAACCCGACGAACCTTTCCGGAAATTCGCTACCGACATAGGCACGATGATGCGCAGGGCCGGGGGGTATTCCTGCTCGGAGCAAATCGATCACCTGTACGAGAACATGCACCCACGATTCAAGTTACACGTGCCGCGAGATACCCTACGCCGACCAGGAGACCTGCTCCGACGAATAAGTGAAATAGAAGAGATAGAGGAACAATGCCGGGCGCGGCAGGCGACCCCAAAACCGACCGCCACCGCCGCTGCCGCCACGTATGACCGGCGCGAATGCTGTCGGACTGTTGCGCGGAGAGAACATGCACCCACGATTCAAGTTACACGTGCCGCGAGATACCCTACGCCGACCAGGAGACCTGCTCCGACGAATAAGTGAAATAGAAGAGATAGAGGAACAATGCCGGGCGCGGCAGGCGACCCCAAAACCGACCGCCACCGCCGCTGCCGCCACGTATGACCGGCGCGAATGCTGTTGGCGGTGCAAGCAACGTGGCCACACCCGCTTTGACTGCCGCCGGATCCCGCGGAAATTCTGCTCCCAATGCGGAAGGGACGGGGTGCTCACCAAGGAATGCCACCCGCCGGGAAACCGCAGCGGGCCCGGGGGGAAAGCGGCCGCGCCCCGGCCCTCCGAATAAAATTTACGCCACGGCCGCATTTAACCGTACACGTCCGACAGGTACCAATCGAAGCACTGCTGGACACCGGGTCGGAGGCGTCCTTCATAAACGCCAATACCGCGCACCAACTGGAGGAGGAAGGGTTCAGCGTCGTCATGACCGGCGGACAAGTGCATTTGGCAGACGGCACGAGCTCGCATACACAGGGCACGATCACTTGCCCAATCCGCATCGCACACCGAACGTACATCCAGGCGTTCCAGATCATGCCGACGCTCGAAAACGCCATGTTGATCGGCATGGACTTATGGGGGCAAACACGATTGAGCATCCCGCCACCGCCCCCGCGGAACATCCATCCGGCACCGTCGCCAGACACGGAACTCGCGGCGAGCTCCGAAACAGAGGCAGACCGACTGCGGAATTTTCTACGTACAGAGCTCGCTCTGTTCGAAGGAATCCAAGGGCCAACGGATAAGATCCAACATGAGATCCGAGTGATACGAGGGCCACCGATCAAACAACGCTATCGACCTCGTAACCCCGCGATGCAGGCCATTATCGACCAGGAGGTGGAAGAAATGTTAAAAAATAAGATCATTGAACCTTCACGCAGTCCGTGGAGCTCCTCGGTAGTCATCGTGAAAAAGAAAGACGGCAAACCGCGTTTCTGTATTGACTTCCGGCGGGTGAATGAAGTCACGGAGCCAGACGCCTACCCCCTACCGCAGATACCGGCTACTACGAGGGGCACAGTACCTGACCACGCTAGATCTGAAGAACGGGTACTGGCAAATCCCGCTGACGCCCGACAGCCGCCCGGTCATGGCCTTCACAGTCCCCGGAAAGGGCTTAATGCAATTTCGAGTAATGCCGTTCGGGTTACATTCCGCGCCTGCCACGTTCCAGCGGTTGTTAGATTCCGTGCTAGGACCAGAGTTAGAGCCGCACGTATTCGTGTATCTGGACGATATCATTATATGCAACCGAACGTTTGACGAGCACTTAGAATCATTACGAGAGGTTTTCCGCCGCCTCCGAGACGCCCGACTGCGGCTGAATCCAGAGAAATGCCGGTTCTGCGTCAGTCAGCTAAAATACCTTGGTCATGTGATCGACCGAGAGGGAATTCGGACGGATCCCGAGAAAGTCAAAGCCGTTAAGGAATGGCCGACCCCGCAGACCGTAAAACAGATACGGCAGTTCCTCGGGGTAGCCTCCTGGTACCGCCGGTTTATCCCGGACTTTGCCACCGTAGCCGCGCCACTGACCGCCCTAACGAAGAAACACGCCAGATGGGCGTGGGGACCGTCCGAACAAGCGGCGTTCGGTAAGCTGAAGGCGACCCTGACAACCGCCCCGGTGCTAGCCTGCCCCGACTTCTCCAGAGCGTTCGTACTACAAACCGACGCGAGCACCACCGGATTGGGAGCCGTCCTTACACAGTATTTTCCGGAGGGAGAACGGGTAATCGCCTATGCAAGTCGCACACTAAACGCCGCCGAGCGAAACTACAGCGCAACAGAACTAGAATGCCTGGCCGTCTTATGGGGAATACGCCGAATGAGAGGCTATCTCGAGGGCTACCACTTCACCGTGGTGACCGATCACCAGTCGCTCCGGTGGTTGCAAAAACTCGAGTCCCCATCCGGACGCCTCGGACGCTGGGCGTTCGAGCTGCAGCATTATGCGTTCGAAGTCAAATACCGGAAAGGCGCATTGAATAAAGTGGCCGACGCTCTCTCTCGGCAACCGATAGTCGCTAACATCCGAACCACCACATGCCCATGGTACCGAAGGCAGTGGCAACTGACGCAAACCGGCACCCAGGGCTCTCCAGATTACCGGATCATCGACGGCAAAATACACCGTCATATCCTACACCGCTTCGATTTTAAAGACACCGCGCCGGACGAGCAGTGGAAGGAATGTGTTCCGAGGGAAGGGAGGCCCGCGATTTTAACCCGGTACCACGATCAACCCACCGCGGGGCACCTAGGGATCGCGAAAACCATCGCACGGATCGCGCCGCATTATTACTGGCCTGGGATGTTACGCGACATCGCCCGATACGTCCAGAAGTGCCAGAACTGCCTCGCGCACAAGGCCGAGCAACGCCGACCGCTCGGAATGCTCCACGCCGCGAACGTAACGCACCCCTGGCAACAGGTTACGATAGATCTCATCGGTCCCCTACCGCGCTCCAAAAACGGCCACACCTGGATCCTCGATATGCAGGATCGCTTCACGAAGTGGGTCGAAATCCGCCCCCTCCGCCGAGCCACTACCCCCGCCGTCCTACACGCGATTAACGAGGCGATTATACTCCGCCACGGCTGCCCATCCGAAATCCTCTCCGACAACGGCACCCAACTAAAATCCGGTGAATTATCCCGAGCACTGCAGGGATTAGGCATCACGCACGTATTCACGCCTCCCTACGCACCGCAGTGCAACCCGGTCGAGCGCACGAACCGCACGATCAAAACGATGATCTCACAATATGTCAACCGGCGGCACCGTTCCTGGGACGAGCACCTCCTCGAGATCCAATTCGCGTTTAACACCGCGCACCACGACGCGACCGGTTTCTCCCCCGCCTTCCTTAATCACGGGCGCGAACTGCGCCGACCAGAAGAACCGACCCCGCGAAAACCAACCACGAAACCCCTCGCGCTGCAGCAACACCTCGAAGACGCGTACGAGCTGGTCCGCATTAATCTAGCGCGAGCATTCCAACGCCAAGCGAAACATTATAATCTGCGCCGGCGGCAGTGGAAACCCGTCATTGGCGAAAAAGTATGGAAGAGAGAACACCCGCTCTCCAACAAAGCGAGGGGCTTCAACGCGAAACTAGCGCCCAAGTACACCGGACCGTTAGAAGTCCGGAAAATTGTATCCCCCGTTATCGTAGATCTGCGCGACGACAAGGGGAAATGGTATCGTCATATACACGTCAAAGATCTGAAAATCGGGCCCCCCACCAGCGACCCCGGCGACAACAACGACACCGAGGACGTCACCGACGAGGACGAATAAACAATTAGCGACACCGACCCGATCATTTCGATTCTGCCTAGTCATGGAGAAAGACATATTACGAGAGATTGAGGAGCTGCTCCAAGGGTCAGGGGAGTACGATCCTACCAAACCGACCATGAACACCCGCTGGACCCGACTCCGTCGAGAGCCCAATACTCCCGCGGCGCCGGCTTCACTATCAACCCGCACCATACCGAAGGTGGGCGCCGTGATACAACGGTCCGACGCGGCGAACCGCCGGAAACAAGCCTGGCTGCTTGAGACGCCACCGCCGCTGACGAACAGGACTGGACCAGCTCCACCCCAACCGAAGCGGCCCACGCTAGAGCCCGCGCGGCCGATGGGACCTCTGCCACCACCACCGATCACCGTGGAAGTCGCCCCGGGAATCACAGTGGACGTGCCGCACTACGCGGCGCACGTCTCCCGGCAATACAAGGCCCGGCTCGGAGCGGACCGTTGGCATATCCGCTTTAACGCCCGCGGACAGGTACGCTCCGTCAAAAAGAAATAATGGCACGGTAGCACATACGGCAAAATAGCGTCTAAGATTCGCGCTATGTATCGGAAGGGGGTGATGTAACGATGCCCCTTAAAAACATCGTACTGCCGGTCCGTACACCTGACCAGACGGCAGAGGGGCGTGGTGCGCCCCACATTATTTTAAAGACATTATTACAAATAACGCTCGAGGCCAACGGCCTCGCGTCAGACCCGAACGGCGTCGGGAAAAGCCGAGCGACGAGCGACCCGAGCGCGCCGAAACCGATCTCCCCGCTCCGAAAAACTCGGTACGTACCAACCGTGGCGGGGATAACTCCTACCCCGAGAAATCAGGATTCTTGGGGTATAAAAAGCCGCGCATAATTAACAAGGCACCGATTCCGGATTCCGCAGCCGAAGCACTAAGCCGACGCTAAAGAAACCATCCCGAACCGTATCCTAGAAACAGCAGAGTCAGGAAGTTGAGCGTTCTCCGCTTCCACCGAGAGTTCTCGGTCGCTGTATCCTAGCAATCACCGACCGTACCGAACCGAACGCGTGGGGTGGAGCGTACTCCGTCTCCGCCGAGGATTCTCGGCCGTCACCTCGGTACAGCATCCTTCACGGGCTTACACAGGACCGGGGGTAGAGCGTACTCTGTCTCCGCCGAGGTCTCTCGGCTCCTGGACTAGCACACACCACCCGTGCCTATCCTGCAAAGGCCTCGATCAGAGCGTAGTGGAGTGTTCTCCGGTTCGAGTGCCTCCTCCCGTCACGATCCACGGGACCCGTATCTCCACACCGCGACATACGAATACCGATACCGCGCCGCGACACGCCATTGATACGGTAACCGAATACCGAAACGCGCGGGCCTTTAAACCCGACGGCCATCGATACGCGTCAACGCGTCACCGAGTCACGCGCTTCCCGCGTGATCGCGCCGCTACCACCGTTTCACCGCACTGCCGCACGCACCGCGCGATACCGGCACCACCGTACGGCCCACACATTGTGGACGCACCGCACAATCACCGGCGATCATTATTCTCCGCGTTTTTCACTCATTGTACTATATTCCATCCAGCGTCATTGTAAATAATATCATCTCCCGCGTTCTGTATTTAATCATATCTGACGAATAAAAACATCATTCTATCCAAATTCTCACGCGTCCACGTTTCTTTCGACCGACCCATCGAACCCCGAATCCGGCGAGCTGTCGCGAGCGTTCGAAAAGGGAATTTGTTTTAAATCTCAAGTTAATAAGTTACAGATGGTGCTTCAATCGCAAGTCTTTAAATAGTAAGGGTACGATTACATGGTGGCAGGTAGATGGTGGCGCGTGACTGACACAAATGCGCGGACAGTGTACATGAGTTGAGGAAAGGAACTGAAGCGACATCTCTCGCAAGTTTTGACATTAACTTATGGAACCACTTTCGGTCGCGTTTTTTGAAAAAACGTCCATAAGAGTATGGCTTCCTTATCTCTATCCTTCATGATTATTGCACAGTCCTAACGAGAGTAATAGCCACCTAGACATAGTATATCTAGATCGCGCGTTTGCCTTTATTTGAAGAGTGGGAGTAAGATTCGTAGAAAAAGACACATTCTGTTTCGTGCATACAGAAGTACAAAATGAGGAACGAGGAACTGGGACGGAACACATGGACCGCAGCCAACTACTACAGATCCGTGCACGTTTTTAAAAATATAAATATGAAAAACATAAATAAAGAGTGACCCAAAAAAGGTGGTTTTTTCGCCCCTTTTTGGTCCCTCGATTTTGGGATTGAACTGTGTGCCAAATGATACCTTACAATAAGACATTAATCACAGAGAAGTTTCAAGTTGAGGTGACAATTGTTATCAGAGCTAGGGGAAGGTCAAAGTTCACTGACGTACTATCTTTTTTGTTTCAAAGCAATTCAATTTAAGAATTTCAAGCGAAATGGATAATTGTAAAAGAGTTACCCCAACGTTTTTTAGGTCTCTGAATACCAATCTGAAATTAGATTTAAAAAATTCAAAGTAGCTGACTCAATATAGCGAACTCTGCATATGAAATGTTTTATTTTTCAATAAATTCAGTCAAATAACTTGAAGCTACATATCTTGGAGTTTTTTAGATGGCTATTAATGAATTTTAAATCAAATATTCAAAATTCAATTTAATATGGTGAGCTGTGCACAAAAAAATGAATTTTTTCATGCATATGTTATTAAATATCTTTTAATTTATGAGGGTTACTCTAAAAAGTTATTCTTTTCTTATACTTTTTCCTTATTTTATTTTCCTTATTTTATTTTATTTATAAAAAACCATATTTTTGTACTCATTGATAAAGTTAAAACAGGACGAAATTCAATTACAGAGTACTATTGTACATGTGAAAGTGGCGCGCGAACTGTCGGATGTTGCAGCCACATAATGACCATCGTATGGTTTCTTGGATATGGTCAATATCATGGAGTACATATACCCAATCCTAATATATGTAATATATCCATAACGATTCCAAAAAAACAAAATCGAGAAAGATAAGTCTCAATATATTTTTCCATTAGGAATAGATTTACAAAATCACCAAGATAAATGATGTTGATTTCTTAAAATAAATTGCATTGAAAAAATCAATATTTTCAGGTATTTGGCCGCATTGAATTGGCCATTTTGAATTTTGGATATCTGATCTAAAATTGATTAACAGCTATCCAGGATATGTAGCTTTAAGTTATTTGACTGAATTTATTGAAAAATAAACCATTTTGTATGCAGAGTTCGCCATATTGAGTCAGTCATTTTGAATTTTTAAAATCTAATTTCAGATTGGTATTCAGAGACCTAAAAAACGTTGGGGTAACTCTTTTACAATTATCCATTTCGCTTGAAATTCTTAAATTGAATTGCTTTGAAGCAAAAAAAATAGTGTCAGTGAACTTTGACCCCCCCCCCCCCCCCAACTCTGATAACAATTGTCACCTCAACTTGAAACTTCTCTGTGATTAATGTCTTATTGTAAGGTATCATTTGGCACACAGTTCAATTCCAAAATCGAGGAACCAAAAAGGAGCGATTTTTTGGGTCACTCTTTATCTTGTCCTTGGGGAATTTCCGGATGAATGTAAGCTTTCAGTTTTTCGTGGATTATGTGAAGCATTATCTTGCTCAAGTGAAAGATCAGTGCTATTGTTCGATAGTTCGAGCATTGCATTTTTTATCTTTTTAAATAGATATAAATATGGATGGTTGCTCAGTCATACGGTCATGTTCCAGATCTTATTGCATAGAGTGTGTAGCAGGTTGATCATATTGCTATCATCGCTGTTTATTATTTCTACAATTTCTGCAGCCTTTCTACGTTTTAGTTTTTTAAGAGTAGCTTTAATTTCTGACATTAGAATTTCAGGTTCCTAGCCGTCCGCACTGAGGTACTCTTGGGAGTATTCTTCTGGCAGGTTTTCATTTCAGAGAGATTGGCAATACTTTTGCTTTTTTTTTCAATTTTGGCTTTCTCTGTTATAATTCATCGTGTATGGTTGCTGTTTGTGGCTTGAAGTCTCGAGTTCTTTGTTTGATTTTGTTAAATAAGTCTCTGGATTTATTCTTTTGGTAGTATTCTTTGACTTCTTTGCATATTTCTTCCATATTGCTGTTCTTGTCTCTCTGGTTCACATTGTCTTAATGCGCATGCATTGTTGTACACTGTAAAAAAATTTTGTGTAAAATTACACCTATTATTGTGGGTAATTTTAAGACCCACTATAATAAGTGTAAATTTCCACTCATTTGTAAATTTTCAGTATGCAAGTAAAATAAATTCTTTAATTTGTAATTAAGCAAATTACAGAAATAAATTAACAATAGCATGCAAAATTACAGAATAAGAAATGTAATAAAACTTCTTGAAATTGGAATATTAAACATTCAAATATTGAATTTACACAACAGAATGTAATAATACTTCACGCATTTCAGTTACTACAAATAAAAATATGAAATTTATGTTTTACGATTACAAGTTTACATTATTTTTGTAATAATATTATACAGGTTTGCGATATTACACTTTAAAATGTTATTTTTACAAAAATTATTAAAGAAAATTACTTGTAAGTAAAATTTTCAATACACTCTGTTGTGTACATTTACTATTAAAATATTAAATATTTTAACTTCAAAAAGTTTTATTACATTATTATTTTAATTTTACTTTTATGTAAATTCACTTCTGCAATCTGCTTAATTATTACACAGGCCCACAAAAAAAAAATAGATATATTTTCATTTTTTTTTTTTTTTTTGACGCTGATATTGGCATGACAAAGGCTTTTGCATACTTAGAACATATAAATTTTACTTGTAAGTTTCATTTATTGAAAAACTTATAAGTTTCATTTTTTAAAACAATATACTATATATAAAAGCCTGATTTTGTCAATACCAGCGTAAAAAAAAATATTGAAAATCGACCTATTTTTAAACGTCAAGCTTAATTGACACCCCTTATAACAAATAAATTTATTTATATACACTAAATGGCTGGAGAAATATTTATGCTTTAAAATAATTCAATCATTTTCTACAATATTAATAATTGTTTTATTATAAAATGTTAAGTTTTACATTTATAATGTCAAGTTTTTTATAACGTTTCGATATTAAGAATGTTGCATTATAAAAAAGAAAAAAAACAATGCAATCTCTTTTTAGTAAATATATCATCGTAAATCTATGTCTAAAGTATCTAACGATTTTTTTGTGGTGGATTATAATTGTCGCAAATAATATTGATTCTTTAATATTCATCACAAGAAAAAAATAGTAATCGTGTTATTGACATGTCAGAATATAAATGGAAAATTAAAAAAAAAAAAAAAACGTGGTAAGTACGCAGTTTTCAAAATTTGCTCAAAATAAAAATCCAATATGTATCTAAAATGGACTTTACAAATCTCCCTACTTTTATCGCACGTTATATCTAAACTCAAATACGTACTTGTATCAAAAATCTTTGGAATATAATCTCATTATAGATCACTTAATAAAGCATAAAAGTACAATATGTATCTTAAATTATAAGCTCCTTTTATAATCATCTGAAAAGCAATGAGCTTTTTGTAAGTAAGATATTAAATATCTTAAATCTAAATTATTGTCTGTTGATAATAACATATTGTTTAATCGAGTTGCCTCAACCTTTTAAGATTTCTCTCGTTTAAACGTATTATCTTTAGAAATTGCATTTAATCCTAAAATCACGAAGTTGTAATACTGATGTACCCGCTAAATTGACTTAAATCACGCAATTTCCGAAATGCGCGTAAACTTTTTTTTCGCTTTAAATCGAAGTTGTTTTTTATCAGCATGGTTCTGCCGCATGACATGAATTATGAATTGTGCTCTATGCAGAATGTATTTTATTACGAAAAATTACATAGATAGGTTAAATTATAATATAAATAGAAAGAATGCGAGAAACCAACTGATAAAGTCAAATTTCGATCTCAACTTAAAATCAGTATTATAGCGTATCCATAAGGATACGCTTTCATTCATCGATACATTCGTATATCGTATATTTTTTCGGATTTTATATTTTATAGGATGCCGCAATGTATAGAAGTTTATCAGTTTCTGAAACAAAAAACTATATTAATACAGATTATACAGATATAAAGTAAATATTTATATTCAATTTAATTCTAGAATTATTTAAGAACTCACAAATTAAAAAAAATATCCTCTTTTTTCATGAAGAAAATCGTAAAGAAATGATCTCTTAATTTTTATTTAAACCATGTATCCGTAATGATTCCTTTGACTGTATAGTCTATATAGTATTTGATAAAATAAATAAAATTTTTAAATTTTATTCTAATTAGAAAGTATAAATTAAAAAGTAACATATATAGCATATCGTAATGTACAGAAATATCCCTTTCTGAAACTAAAAAAAAATAACACAGATTATAAAGTTGTAACGGTACGCCTTGCCTCGCGGGCCGGATTTAGCTCGCCGTGGTCAGGGTCGAAGAAGGCGTGAGACTCTGGTTTGTTTTAGCACTGATTTATTGTATGGATGGTGATGATGTGTATGTACAGAGTGGTGGTGAGTGTGAGTGTGAGTGTGCGTGTCGCTGGGCGTGTGGTGGGAGGCACTGTGGCCTGTACAGCGGGGTGAGGGTGAGTGTGTGTGTGTGTGTGCGTGTGCGGCAGCAGCTCGGTGCGGATCTTAATACTAGCGGTGCGGGTCTTACTTCTAGCGGTGCGGATCTTACTTCTAGCGGTGCGGATCTTACTTCTAGCGGTGCGGATCTTACTTACTAGCGGTGCGGGTCTTATTATCTAGCGGTACTTAACATTAACGGATCTTATTAACTAGCGGACGCGGCTATATACATCGGTGGGCTGTTCGTAGCCCCGGTGCGGGAGGCGGTATCCTGGGGCTGCCAGGAGGAAGCCAGGTGTCGGTGGAAGTCGTGTCGGGTGCGCCCGACACGACGGTTGCACTCCGGGTGCGCCCGGATTGAGGCACGGGTGCTCCCGTGTCTCCGTGCGGAGCAGGTTACTGGTCGGGACGGAAACCGGCCTGGGTGCGCCCAGGACGGCGGTTGCACTCCGGGTGCGCCCGGATTGAGGCACGGGTGCGCCCGTGTCTCCGTGCGGATAGATCGGGTGCTCCCGATCTGGAGGATTCGTGATCGTAGGTAGAGAGCCAGGTCTAGTCAGGAATAGGGTCGGGACAGGACTGGTGTCTCGGCTTAGAATCGGCGCGCTTATATACCCACCCGGCGTGGGTAGCCGGGTGGGGAATCACGCGCGCGGGTTATGCCGCGTAAGGCACGCTAGCGGCGTCGGACGCGTGATCGTGGCATGCGGTTCAGCCGGAGAAGGGGCTAGTGGCGAATTGCCACAAAGTAAATATTTATATGCAATTTAATCCCAAACTTAAGAACTCACAGAAAAAAAATCTTCTTTTTTCATGAAAAAATGTCTTCTCATTTTAACCACGTATCCGAAATGTAACTCCTTTGCAATCAATTGACAGTATTTATGATAAATTAAAAATTTATTTTTCTTAGAAACTAAACTAAAGTATCATAGGATGCTATAATATATAGGATCTTTATCTTTTTCTGAAAGAAATAAAAAGTATCATAGGATGCTATAATATATAGGATCTTTATCTTTTTCTGAAAGAAATAAAAATATTAATAAAGATTATAAAATGATATAAAAATGTACCATAAAGATACAATGTGTGTATATGCCATTATTACAAATTTGATATAAATAACATAATAATGCTTACTGTTGTTGTACATACATATGTACATACTCACTATTTGTGTGTAGCAGTATTTTCTTTGTTCGACGTATCTCTTAATTTATTAAAGAGTGATAATACTTTGTATTTTGTTGATATCCTACGAGATTTTGAACCAGCAAGTGGATGAATATTTAAAAAGTACTTTTGTAAAAATTCTAAAGTACATGTACAATTTATGGGATATTCCATGTTGAAAATGTAATATACGGACATCAACATTTTCAAAGCTTCATAAAAGCAAAATGTCCTCTCAACCAATACATTTTCTATATACAGGGTGGCCCATCGAAAAGGAAACAAACTGAATAACTCTTACAAAAATGATTTTTCGAAAAAATGCAAAAACATGTCAATTATTATTGGAAGGGGGACATCTATTGACGTAAAACTCTTACCCTCAACTTCCACCCCCTAAGCGGGGGGTGGCAACCCTTAAAAATTTTAAACGAGAAGGGGGGTCGAATAATATATCATTGGAAAGGTCTCTCAATTCTCTATAATTCTACGTTTGATTTTTTAAATTTGATCGATTTGTTTAGAAGATACAAGGTGTTTTACAGGGTTACAGGGTTGTATCTAAAACAAACAAATCTGCATATCTTCAAATTTTTTTTATTATCTATTGTCAGCGTAACAAATGTTCAAAATGTTGACCACTAGCTTCCATACAATAATAAAGATTCTGCTCAAAACGTTGTCGCACATTCTGGAGCATTTGTGGAGTAATTTTATGGCATTCGTTAACAATACGTTGACGTAAATCTTCTAAAGAAGCTGGTTGTGTTTCATAAATTTTACTTTTTAAATGTCCCCATAAAAAGAAATCCAGTGGCGACAAATCTGGAGAACGAGGAGGCCATTCAATAGTGCCTCTTCTTCCAATCCAACGATTTGGAAAAGTTTGATCCAAATATTTACGAACAGACAGTGGAGGATAATGTGGAGGAGCTCCGTCCTGTTGAAATATTAATTGATCTTCGAGATAATGTTCATCATTTTCGATAATATTGGTTAACATTGGATCAATTATGTTTTCTAGCAGTTCCAAATACATATCTCCAGTTAAATTGCCAGATAGAAAAAAGGGACCAACAATACGATCACCAAAAATGCCAGCCCAAACATTTAATTTTTTTGGGTGTTGAGTATGGGTTTCATAAAATATGCTTGGATTAGAATCTGCCCAATAGCGACAATTATGGCGATTTACTGTACCATTTTGAAAAAAAGAACATTCGTCAGAAAAACAAATATTAAAGAGGAAATTTGGATTATTCGTTATTCGTTCACTCATGACCTCACAAAATTGCAACCGACGGTCAAAGTCGTCTTCATTAAGTTCCTGTAACAACTTAATTTTATATGGGTGAAACTTATGATGTTTTAAAATTCGTTGAATACTGGTTCGACTAACACCAGATACAGCAGATAATTGCCTTGTACTCAACGTAGGATCAGCAGCAACATGGCCTAAAATCGCTATTTCCACCGCTTCATATCGTACACGATTTTCAGCATTCCGTTTTTTATTAACCACAGATCCTGTCTGTTTAAATTTTGCCACTAACTGCAAAACGTATTTACGATTGACATGTTTATTTGCATGCCTTTGATTGAACAGCTCAGCTGTTTTGTTAGCACATTTATTATTTTCAAAATAAAGTGCAATTATTTCGATCCTTTCTGCAATCGAATAAACCATAATGTCAAAACAACGAATTATGAAATTTACTTGTCGCAAACACTAGATAAGTACTGATCTTGCTTATCGAAGCACACTGAAGAAAGATTAGGCTTCGTATAAGTTTAAATTTCGTTCAGTGTAACAAAAAGTAGCAAAGAAAAAACCAAAACATTGGAGCACATTGACGTAGAAATTTTCTTCAGTGTAGGCAAAGTAGTAAAGAGAGAGAAAGAGAAAGAATCAAAACATTGGAGTATACACATTGACGTGGAATAAATTCAAAACTTGAAAGCTTTAAGCTTTATCAACATTTCAAACAATTACTACGCTAACTAACACAATTTGAACACCTCTTGCAACCGATTAATGACCTGGTTAAAGATTATAAAGATTTATTTGTTTTAGATAAAACACTCTGTATCTTCTAAACAAATCGATCAAATTTAAAAAATTAAACGTAGAATTATAGAGAATTGAGAGACCTTTCCAATGATATATTATTCGACCCCCCTTCTCGTTTAAAATTTTTAAGGGTTGCCACCCCCCGCTTAGGGGGTGGAAGTTGAGGGTAAGAGTTTTACGTCAATAGATGTCCCCCTTCCAATAATAATTGACATGTTTTTGCATTTTTTCGAAAAATCATTTTTGTAAGAGTTATTCAGTTTGTTTCCTTTTCGATGGGCCACCCTGTATAAATAAAACATTCGACATGCTGCGTCATCTGTAATAATATAATATACGATAATGAAAGCAATTACAAACATATAACAATAAAAATTTACTAAAGTTAAATTTAGTATAACTACATATAGTGAAATTACTTATGATTATGATGCATTGTGCTACAGTTGGTGGTTTTATATCCTGCAACGATGTTCCTTCCTGTTAAATAAGTTATATTCAGTATTAATTAAGTCTATGACATTCATATAAGCAAAATAAATATATTTAAAGAAAATATTTACAGGATATGTTTTAAATAATCCTTCAAAATCTTCTTTAAAATGTCTCATTATAATTTGTATCAATTTTATCTCTGTTGGATTATTAGAATCATTGATATCTTTATATTTTTTATGTTGTCCATAATTGAGAATTTTTTCTTGTTTTTTTATAATTTCTTCCTTTAGAAGATCTATAGAATGTCCCATTAGTTTTTCATAATGCCAAAACATAAATGTTTTTTGTAAAAGTATCGGCCATGTGGCCGATTATTTAATATTTTTGATACTAGGTGTTCGGCGGGGGTCTTTATTCCCGCCGGAGGCGAATTTTGCTATGAGAATGCAAAGATAAGCGGCGGCGCGTTCGACGTTGAGAGCGCGAACCGGCGATCCGGCAGTTATCAACGAAATGCAATAGCATGCAAGATAAATAAGCAATTGTAGCGACTCACCGTAGTGCCGGCCAATCCTCCACGATTTCCCTCAGATCTGACCCAGCTCTAGCTCCGATCCAAACGGCAAACGGCAAGCACCAGGGAGCAAGCGATCCGGACGGCAAGCACAAGCACAAGCAAGCAGGCGACCCAAAATTGGCAAAGCACAAGCAAGCAAGCAGGCGGACAATGCGCACTAATCTTGAGAAGCGTGTGATCGGTACGGCGACTTTACGGCAAGTGCCGCGGCTCGGGGTGTCTCTGCAAAAGTCCCGCAGACAGTACCCCGTTCGCCAAAAATGATTACCGGCCCGCGATGATCGATGGCAGCACCAGGACCGATAAGTCGCTCATTTACTGCTGCCAGATCGCCGCTTCGGCCGATTCGTTAGACATAACATCAAGACATGCAAATTCAACTAAAACTAACTAAACTTATCCACTATCAAACAACTAATATATAAAGTAACGAAATCAGCTAAACTATACAAAATAAACTAAACTTAAGAACTAGATACGAAGTGTGAGCGATCCGAACACTAGATATTTCATGAACATTGTTCAAAAATAATCTTTGCGCAGGATATGTAGCTTCAAGATAGGAATTAATTTTGTGTTGAATTTTAAGATCGTTTCTTGATGAATCATCGTCAACTATTTGACATAGAAATTTAGTCTTTTCTTCAATTGTTTCCTCTGTTTCTGTATCAATATATTTTTCTGGTTGCCAATTACTACATCCTGCTTTAGCGGATAATACTTTCTTTTGTTTTTTTATAGGTATATTTAAACTTTGGCTTAGACTTCTTTTCATATGTGGCCTATTTAAGTAACAATTTCGGTCTCGAAGTTTTAAATATGTGGTATGAAATCCATCGCCAAAACATGTACCATCTTCATTTATATCTTTAAAAGTTTGTGGGTATTTATTAACAATTTTTTCAGCTATTATTTTAAACGCTTTGGATGGTATAAATTCTTGAACGTTTCTCATTTCAGAAACGGTACGGTTCACAACTGCATTTATTACATATTTGCTGCGACTTCCATTTTGCAGTTCTTTAAGCACTGTTGGTTCTAAATTATTCCATGGTATTTGAAAATTTATCCAAAATTCAAGTTCTACTTGTTTATTATTTGATATTTGATTTATTGGAGATGAAATAGATAGCGAACTTGATGATGGCGAAAAAGTTTCCTCATTTAAACTAGATGTGAGTGAAGCAGTATCAGAAGACATAACTGCAGTTTCATTTTGTACAGACCAGGATTCTTCTGGTCGTAGTAACATTAAAATTTCACCGGAACAAAATTTTAGAACCTTATTGTCATCAATTATTGTGCCATCTTTCTCTATGACAAGAATAGAACCAACAATTCCAAGTTTAATATTACTTTTTGTAATAAGATCTGTTAGCATATCATCTGATTCACGAAGTATAAGTGATATTTTATTTTTTCTATCAGCAGACCAGACTTTATAGAGATACGACATCTAAAATAAAGGAACATATATATACATGCATAATGTAACAATTTACGTTGAAGTATAAATTGCTTACATCATTTTAAGATCCAAATTTATGAATCAAGAGGTGCATATTTGAAGACATATACAGGAACAGAATTTAAATTAGTTTCCAGGATAGGATGTGGTGCAAGTAAGGAAGTATATGGGAACAACAAAATTTTCTCTACATTGCAATCTAGACCTTTCAATTCGAACTGTTCATATATGCCAAAATCAGGATTATATGTAATTTTTGTTATGGTACCTAAAAAATAAATGTTTGTATAACAGTTATTTATCAAAATGTATTTAATTTTACATAGAGTGAAATAATCAAAACAATCTTTACCTACACAGATACACATATTTTTTTTATACGTTATACCTTTAAAAGTAACTTGTGAGGATATGTACTTTATATTTTCATTTTCTCTTTTATGAAAATAATCTGTTATAATGAAAGAAACTTGATCATTAATAAGTTTTGAGAAATATATTCTTGTGCATCATCTGCTATTACTAAAGTACGATAATTATTATTGAAATATTGATTTTGCAAAAATTGATGTTTGTCCCTTACGGAAAAAACACTCAAAAAGACACTCAAAGTAACACTCAATTTGAGTATTATTTCGGACACTCAACTTGAGAGTGACACTCAACTTGAGAGTGATACTCAACTTGAGTGTCAATTTGAGTGTTAGGGCCTATCCAGACAAACTTGCATAGTCGCATAAACGTATGCATAAAGAAATTGGTTCATTTCCTTATGCATTTGTTTGTGGACCAATCAATTTCTTTAAACATACGTTTATGCGATTATGCAAGTTTGTCTGGATAGGCCCTTACTCTCAACTTGAATCAACTTTATGACACGTGAAAGAGTTTTAGTCATAATTGTAAGGCTGTAAGCAAATCAAACGATTAAAAAAAATGTAATTAAAAATGTAATTCAAACTTATCATATATAATAATGAATATTAGTAAATATTACACAATACATAACAGTATTGTGATAAATATATGAATGAAACGTATAATATTCTGATATGAATTGTAGTATAATGATTATGCAGAAAGCAGTGTTATTATAAGAACGCAATACGGCATATAACGTACAGAATATATTATTTGTTATATAAACAATGAGTAGCATGTAAGAACTTATCTTATGATGTAATTACTTATCTTATGAACTCATCTAGGAAGGGCACAGATATAGAATGTTTGTATAGCTCGAGAGATGACTTATTGTGTGCTTGTGAGATCCAACGAATGTAAAATGGCCTTTCTTTCACTTAGCGAGGATGCGCATCCATGTATATGTGAGACACTGATCTCTATGTGCTTATGAGACACCGATATATATGTGCTTGTGTAGCACTATCACTTGTATGCTTGTGAAGCACCAATACTTATGTGCTTGTGAGGCACCAATACTTAAATGCTTGTGAGACACTAATACTTAAGTGCTTGTGAGACACTAACAATTATGTGCTTATTGCACAATTACAAATCACTCAACTTATTTGTACAACTTGAAAAGAAGGATTCCTTTACTTAAGGATTAACACGCGAGACGTCTCGTGGTCGAACAGATACTGAATGTGTCGCTAACTGCTCAGACAATTTAAAATCGTTGATCACACTCAAACTTGAGTTTAAACACTCAATCATTGGGTGTACATACTCAACCTTTAAAGCATACACTCAATTTTGAGTATAAATACTCAATATTTGAGTGTCCACACTCAATGTTCGAGTGTAAATTCTCAAGCTTCAGTGCAAACGCTCAAAATTTGAGTATAACACCCAAATATAAGAGTAAACTCCCAAAATTAAGTGTTAACACTTAAATTTGAGTGTAAACACTCAATATTTCAGTGTTTTTTCCGTAAGGGGTGTGATAATAATTTAATTACGTTCTTAAAATTTTGGGAATGTTTAACAATGTTTTTAAAATACCTATGTTTGCTTTCAAACCTCAAGGTCCATAAGTGTTTCAATGGACCAAAACATGTAGTTAAAATGGGATAATGAGAAATATAATGATGCTTCGGCCTTAATTTGATACTTGGAAAACATTTTACTCTCAATGATAAGTAATCATTTATCTTTTCTTGTAATAACGCAATCTGACCAAAGGACAAAGCAGGAGCACAAATTAAAGAACATATTTCTCGAAGATATAACATTAATATCCAAACATCATCCTTAACCCTTGGCTGGTAAACTATTTTTTGGCACCTTTATATGGTAAACATGGGTCTTTCGCGTCCGACGCTTTAAAAAGTACTTGAAAGTGCTAAAAAAAATCTGAAAAAATTCATGGTGCTTCTTTAACTATCCTAGTATAAGGATCAATCGCTATATTGATGATTTATTAATTTATTTAAACAATATATTTGTTTGAACAAATAAAAACGTGGAAAATGTACTGTTTTATTTAAAAAATCATAACTTTTGATCAAATTAATATTTTTAAAAATTTCAAAAAGGAAATTAAAGCTTAAGAATAGTACTTTCAAGAAAAAAATATTGCAAATATGTACCAATTAAATAAATGCTTAAGTTTTCAACATGAAAATCGCGTTTTTTCGAAGTACGTAAAAAGGTATTATTTACAATAAAATAGACATAATTTCATTTTTTACTCAATTTTATTCACACAAATTATCATAGACATTGTCTATTTTTATCAAAAACAAGAAAAAATACAAAAATAAGAAAATACAAAAATTATAAGGTCAAATTATAAGGCCATTATAAACAATCACGGCATGTAGAGTACCTGTGCTCTTCGCATACAGGCTTATGGCACTTAACGCAACACATATTAGTTTTTTTGTCTTTCTTGACGTCACAAAAGGCGCAACGCTTTCATTTTTCCAATTTCTGGGGCCCAATGTACTTTACTCACCTTGTACTTTTGGCATCTTTAACTGGTAAACATGGGTCGTTCGTGCCTTTTCCAAATTTTGACTGGCTCATACTGTTCGCACAATAAAACATTGGCATTTGGGGAGCTAATAGTATACTAGTATACAATTTTTTCAGCATAGTTTTGCCTCGCCCCTTACCCCCCCTCCCGAGCTAGCAAAGGAAGAAAGTTTCGACAAGGCACGAACGACCCATGTTTACCAGCCGAGGGTTAATATTCTTAACTACATCAAAGATTGCTAAGGGAAATATTAATAATATTTTTCTGATTTGACTTGCAGTGCCTGCAATTGTAGTTGAATCTCTTATAAGAGGAATACTATTACGTACATTTTCGTACAAAAACTTCATTTTTTGCAATCTGTGATTTAGAAATTGATAAGGAAACCAACCTTCTTTCACAAAATATTTTATACAATATATAAGATCATATGAAACGATTCCTTCAAAAAGATCATGTGCTATGCAGGGTGGTAATCCTGGATTACAAATGTGAAAATAATTAAGTTTATTCAGAGGCGAATCATTTTTTATTCCCTTTACAGCTTTCATGATATTTTTTGCTTGTGTGACACACAAATTGTAATTATCTGAATTTCTGTTTATATTAGTACATGCATACTTTGATTGGAATTCATTTTGAGTTATATCACAAAAACGACAAAAATATTCAGAATTAAAATTTTCGGTAAAACCACCAATTTGATGGCTTCCTAAATTATCCCCCAACATAGCAACAACAGTGCCAACAAAATTTATTGTTTTATTACCAACATTAATATCTATTCCTTCATTTTCTAAACATTTTAAATCATTTATAAGATATTCCATTATTTTTTCCCAACCAAAAAATGTTACATGTTTTTCATAGCATAACATAACAAGCTGTATATTATCAACTTTTGATCTGAGGTAAGGGGGTAAATTTCCTAGCACCATATATACGCCAACAAGTTTAAATTTTTTTTTGGCTGAACCCAAAGGATTACATATTTCAAATGCATCTTGATACAATAAAATTTGTAATGTATATTTATTATTACGAAAGAAATTATTGTTTTTTAATACACTACCATCTTTAATATCAAAGAGCGCATTACTATTATAAATCTGAAATAAATTTAAACAAAAGTGTTGAATATCAGAATTTTGTAATAAAACCTTAATAGTTTTCAAAATTGGAATATAATAATAAAAACATTGTTTGTGATTGTTATCAATTCCTAAATTAATTTGTACAGGCATCACAATGTGAAAATTTTGTTGAAAATATATATTTCTTGAATACGTATTTCGAAGACTACCATTAATGGAATTATGAATATTTTCAAAAAAAGAATAACTGTGTTGAAACATATCTTTAATTTTATCTTTTATATCATCTTGAATATCACTTTCATTTAAAGACTTAATAAAGTGTTCATGAATAAGTTTCAGTATAGATGACATACCATCTATTACAGCTTGTAGAGCAAATTCTGTTAGAAAATATTTTGCAGTCAAATTTAAATATAATTGTGAAATAGCTTTTTTAGTATTTTCTATATCACCAAAAACTTGATTTGAAGTTATCTCTTGAGAAACAAGATTGAAATTATTACTCACATCAAAATTAAATTCTTCGTTATTAACAATAAACTGCTTATCAAAATTGTTTTCATTATTATTATATGAATGATGTCTACATATGTGCACTGCATAAGTATTGACTGTCTTGAAAATTGTGTTATTTAGAAGACAAGATCGATATCCACAACAAATCCCAATTTTACTTTGCCTAATATGATTATATAAATGTTTATGAAAATCTACTCTATTTGTAAAATAATTGTTACAGTTTTTTTCTTTGCAACAATAAGTAACACATGTTCTTTCTTTATAATTTTTTGTGTGGCATCTAAGAATATGTTTTTTAAAATTAACATATTTATTAAAATGTTGCCCACAGTTTTTGAACAGACAAATAATTTTTAAATAAGGCATGTTTTTATGAAAAATTTGATGCTTGTTATACAAAAGAATGGATGAAAATGTACTGTTGCACATTACACATTTGAACATTGTTCAATATTTAATCTTCAAATAAATAAATAAAGAAATTTATAATTGTGTAGGAAGGAGTTTGTGTGAAAGGAGAAATAAAACTGGACTGAGATAGGATTCATATAAGGATATTTCCTTTCAAAGTAGTAACTGCAACATATTTCATATGAAGAATTATTGAAAAAAAAGAAAATAAAACTGAATGTCACACAAGTGAATGATATTACAATGACAATTATAACATTTGTATACATGTTTTGAAATCAATTAATAAAACATACCATATTATGATCTTACCTTGTCCTTGGCAAATTTTTTTTGTAGACTCACTCAACTGTTTGGAATGTTGCTTTAGAAAACGTTGTATGAGGAAATAAACAGAACGAAGTTAATAGTTAGAGATGATCTGCTCAAGGTCATTAGAAGAATCCTCTTTCTTTTATTATATATCACTGCAAATTTTAAGTTAAAAATATGTCAGATTACATAGCACAAACTTGGATTTTAACAAATTTAAAAATTAATATTTATAAAATTAAAAATACAAAATTATATGTATGTAAAACTGTGATTTTTCAAATAATTTTTACAATTGTAAGTTGAATTTATGTAAAAACGAAAAAATTCTATTTAAAAAGCATGAAAGATTCTATTAATTTACAAATATATATGCAAAAACTTTTTTGTTTGAACATTACAATATAAAAAATAATGATATTATAAAGATTGAATGAAATTACAATGAACAGCTATTCTTTATAATGTATATGTTTCGAAACTAATTATTAAAATATTTTACTTACCTATCTTGTGAGACCAAAAGATTGCGTGATCGAACAAACAATAACGATTTAGGCAAATTGAACAAAGACGATAATCTCGATGAATGTTATACGGATGTTCTCTCTCTCACAGCAGAAATATATAAAAATTCACGCACTTCGGGATCCGAACAATCGGACAATGCTTAGGGCTAGAAAGTACAATGCTGGCTAATGGCTGATGCAATATGCAATCACGCACGAACACGAACTGGCAGCTTTCCGATAATCGTCATTTCGACGGTTTAGCCAATTCATTACTAGTACGTCAGACTTATAACACGCATGCGACAGCGCTGCTTACGCGATCGCTAACCAATCAGCTACGAGTAGCTGCTGCGCGCCTATCTCGAGATATTAATGCCATCACATCGCGCATATTCTGCAGCGAGATATTACCATTATATTTTGGTAATATTACAAAAATTAGGATAATTACATAAAATATTTGAAATATTATATTATTTATGTAATTTTCCATATAAAATAAGATATATTTACACAATAATAGACAAATCTACATAATTTTTGTAAAATTACAAAATTTCTGTAAAATAATATAACTTTTTTAAAATTACATGATTTTGTGTATTTACTGCATTATTTATGTAATTTTTACGTCTATTATTTGTGTAAATTTACCGACTTATTTTACAGTGCAGGTATTCTTGTTGTTTTTCTTCGTTGTCCAGGTTCTTCTGATGAGTTGTCGTTCTTCACGATTTCGTTGCATGTAAACTTGACGCTATTGCATCTTTTGATGGTAACATTTCCATGCGTTAAATGCCATTATTATTGTAATTTTAAACAAATAATAAGTGAGAGTAGAACCGCAATTGTATCAAACAACAAATTGTAGAGAATAGGCCATATTCAGTCCGTGCTAGGATCTTGATTAGTTTTGTTATTATTATTTATGTGAATATTAAACACCTTCTCACAATTCGATTCTCGAGTCGAGACTGCGCGCCGATTTTTTTGTCGATCTTAAAATGCAGCACCATGCTTAAGAAATAAAATCGGTAAATTTTCGGAAGTTACACGTGTTCGAAATCGAGAAATCGACAACGTG
The DNA here is from genome assembly GCA_901521435.1 of Crematogaster levior. Taxonomy (NCBI): domain Eukaryota; kingdom Metazoa; phylum Arthropoda; class Insecta; order Hymenoptera; family Formicidae; genus Crematogaster; species Crematogaster levior. The sequence continues at coordinate 28,916 of CABEGB010000721.1, forward strand.
TTTTCCATGTATTTTTGCCTCCTGAAAACGAATATCAGAAATTGGCGCTCGGCAATATCCTGGCCGCTATCTTGAAAAAACAGCCAAAAAACGTGTTTTTTTTCTAGTTTTTTGCATTTAACTTGAAAAATACGAATCGTACGAAAAAATGTTTCAAACAAAAAATGTAGAGCATGAAATTCTCTACAAAAAAAGTGGTATGCTGTTATGACCTGACTTTTTTCCAAAAATCAGTTATTGCAGCATTATTATTAGTTTCGACACCGCCAACGGTTGCGAAACTAATAACTCAATCTAAAATTAATCAGGTCATAACCAAAATTACAACAGAGTCACTAGGAAATGCAACTGCTGATCCGAACCTTAGTCAGCAGTTGCACCACAGAACCACCAGGAAATGCAACTGCTGAATCGAATCTTAATCAGCAGTTGCACAACAGAAACGAGGGCACCGATGTCCTTTTAACGCGATGCGCCTAACGCATCGCGGGCAGTAATTAATAATAATTCGGGCAGTAATCTTTAAACGATAATCACTGAGTAGTGACGTGCGGTCAATAACTACTAAGCGGCGATGCTAAGCAAATCTTGTGAAACAGTCTTCCTAAGTTAGTGTAACGCGCGATCATATAGTGTAAATAAAGTGTGTCAATAAAAAACAGTGAAGATCAAGGAAAGTCTTCTTTTATTTAATTAACTACATCAGCACCAAAGGTGGCACCAGTGCCTTTCTCAGCCGAGCAGCGTCGACGGACGACGGATCGAAATCTTGTGCCCATCCCAGGCACAACAATGCATTTTTATCGTAATCGCAAAAGGAAGCCTGTAAAATAGTGATGAAAGTAACTAGTCATACGCTTGTCCTCCTTTAGCTGAGTTTCTCGATAGTGAAGTGGATTACAGTTTCCCTTATATGCGAGCGTCTTGACGCGTTCGATTATCTACTTATGCTACATTTAATGTCTGCAGTAAAATGTCCGAAATTGATGCCAATATTGTTTTCAGCGAGATCACTCATAGCAGGTTCACTCACCTTGCTTATAGTGAAAAATACTGCGTGGAGTTTTTAGTGTCACGTAATATTTTGAAAAGCACATTAAAGTGCCCCAGGTGCAATGCGATTATTGAACTGAATAAAGATTCGCTATTATTTCGATGCAACAAGATGGTGACCCGAAAGAAAAAAAAGAAGGTCCAGTGCAACTTTTCGCAAAGCGCAAAAGTTGGTACATGGTTGCATCATACACATCTTACCCTTTCGACAGTGTGCATTTTTGTTGCACACTTCCTGTGGATTCCGCTTCCACGGTGGAACTTCATCTCTAATGACCTAGATTTGTCTTCAGAGACAATTATGAACTGGAGTTCATATTGCCGAGGGTATGTGTGCACTGGGCGGAAAAAAATTCGGAGAAGCTGGGCGGTTTTGGCAAGACGGTGGAAATTGATGAAGCGAAATTCGGCAAGCGGAAGTACAACAGAGGTCGCTTGGTTAAAGGGAAATGGGTATTCGGAGGGTACGAGCGCGAATCAAAAAAAATTTTTGTCGTTCCAGTTGAAGACCGGACAAGTGATACCCTTCTTGAATGCATAAAACAATGGATTCTTCCCGGAACGTGCATCATTTCCGATAAATGGAAAGCATACAATTGTTTGTCCGATGAGGGTTTCATTCATTTGTCGGTCAATCACAGTATGAATTTTGTAGATCCTGATTCAGGCGCACACACGCAATCGATAGAGCGCACATGGAGAGAAGTTCGCGCTAATATTTCAAAATATGGGACATCGGCAAATCAGTTGGGCACGTACTTGGCTGAATACCTGTTTAAGCGTGCCCATTCTCCAAAGGAAAGGATAGATGTGTTTTTTCGATTAATAGCGGAGTTTCAAGAGGCAATATCGCATGATGAAGTGCTGGAGAGTGAGGATTCTGACGCGTGAAGAAATACAGGGTCACAATCGCAACGAGCAACGTTCACAGCGCGCACGCGCGCACGCACACACACACACACCAGAGAGGGTTTGGAGTCGGTAAATACCGTGGAAGTGACGAACCATGGGGTCCTGATCTCTGATGTGACACACACACACAGACATACACATACACATGGAGTGCATAGTTCCTGGCTTCCCCGTGGTGCACTCTGGGTACATATTTATGCATAATAAGTACATAGCGAACAGGGACATTATTGTAGTGCAGTAACATTGCTGGCTGTATGTGTCAACCTAGCGGGTGCTAGGGTTAGCCCATAGACCCCTCCTTTTATATCCACAGGCTGGTGTGGGTGATAGATGAATCTAAGTGACATTTGGTGTCTGTTACCGACGCATTTCTTTTTATATTCCAGCGGTAATGCGTCCACCTAGGGTGTGCCTGCGTTCTGGGGGGCTCCGCCCCCCAGACCCCCCTTTTTATACTAACCTAACCTCCAACCAAAAATCATGGGTGATAATCGGATCCTATTTTGGTAATTATTTAGATAAGTATACTTTTCAACGCAAAGCGAGGTTCCACATGGGTTCGCGACTTTCCACGCGTATACTATTCTACTGCGTTCGCCGCCTCCCCCCCCCGCGAAGCGGGGGGGGAGGGATGGGGGTTGAGGCGGTGAGAGAGTTGAGTTCTACATCGTTGGCCACGCCTCCACGCAACGAGTTGATTATAATTTAAATTTATTTGACTAGTAAAGTGCACAACATGTGAGTAACTTGTCAAATAAATTTAAATTATAATCAACTCGTTGCGTGGAGGCGTGGCCAACGATGTAGAACTCAACTCTCTCACCGCCTCAACCCCCATCCCTCCCCCCCGCTTCGGGGGGGGGGCGGGGGAGGCGGCGAACGCAGTAGAATAGTATACGCGTGGAAAGTCGCGAACCCATGTGGAACCTCGCTTTGCGTTGAAAAGTATACTTATCTAAATAATTACCAAAATAGGATCCGATTATCACCCATGATTTTTGGTTGGAGGTTAGGTTAGTATAAAAAGGGGGGTCTGGGGGGCGGAGCCCCCCAGAACGCAGGCACACCCTAGGTGGACGCATTACCGCTAGAATACAAAATGGAGTGCGGGCACCTCCATTTTCGAATTCTAAATGTCACCTATTTCCTGCAGTTCAAAAGGAAATGCTATTCATCGCTCATTTGCAAGCTTTCTGTTGATATTACGAAGAAAATGCATACCACCTTTTTTGTAGAGAATTTCATGCTCTACATTTTTTGTTTGAAACATTTTTTCGTACGATTCGTATTTTTCAAGTTAAATGCAAAAAACTAGAAAAAAACACGTTTTTTGGCTGTTTTTTCAAGATAGCGGCCAGGATATTGCCGAGCGCCAATTTCTGCTATGATATTCGTTTTCAGGAGGCAAAAATACATGGAAAACACGTTGTCGATTTCTCGATTTCGAACACGTGTAACTTCCGAAGATTTACCATAAAATCATATATTTTTAAATTGCCCATACAGCACCAAAGGTTCCAGATACATTGCAGGAACGTTGCAACATTGCAAGTTACAATGTAATATTGCGCAGACATTTCAGAGAGATACAATTGTAATATTTCACCGAAATAATACAGCAATATTGCTAAAATATTACCAAGTTGACAACGGAATCGGTTAATTATTAGGTGTACAACTTTGCTTCCGCCGTTTTTTTCCGAAATTTGAGGTTTTATTGTAAAAAACTGGTTATACATTTATGATTCAAAGTATTGTCCATAGCTGGTCACTATTTTCTCCCATCTTTCGGGCAGCGTACGAATCCCGCGTCAAAAAAAGTGGTCATCTTTTGAGGTGATCCACGCGCGAATCCGTGTGCGACCGGAAGTGCTGGTCAGTCAGGCCGTGTGCCATTGATCGAAACAAGTGATAGTCAGAGGGAGCAACGTCTGAAGAATACGGCGGGTGAGGTTTCCATTTCAACGTTTTCAAGTATGTCTTGACCACTTTCGCAACATGGGGTCGAGCATTGTCATGCTGCAAAATCACTTTATCGTGTCTCTCGTTGTATTGCGGCCGTTTGTCTTTCAATGCTCAAACGCATCAATTGCGTTCGATACCGATCACCTTGTTTCAGTCGGTTTTAACAGCTCATAATACACTACGCCGAACTGGTCCCACCAAATACAAAGCATGACCTTGGAGCCGTGAATATTCGGTTTGGCCGTCGACGTGGAAGCATGGCCGGGAACTCCCCATGATTTTCTGCGCTTGAAATTATCGTAATGAACCCATTTTTCGTCCCCAGTCACAATGCGATGCAGAAATCCCTTCCGTCTTTGCCTTTCAAGCAACTGTTCACAAGCAAACAAACGTCGTTCAACATCTCTCGGCTTCCCTCGGCACCCAATTTCCTTGCTTCTGAATCATTTCCATGGCTTGGAGGCATTTTGAAATGGCTTGTTGAGTTACTCCCAATGATCGTGCCAATTCTTCTTGATTTTGACACGAGTCTTGATCAAGTAATGCCTCCAATTCCGCATCTTTGAAAACCTTCTCTCTTCCACCGCTATGCCGGTCTTCGACGTCAAAATCACCGTTCTTGAAGCGTTGAAACTACTCACGACACGTTCTTTCACTAATAGCGGCCTCACCATAAGTGTTTGAGAGCATTCGATGAGCCGCAGATTTCTCCACATTGAAGCAGAAAATTAAAACTTCCTGCAAATGACGAGAATTTGGCTCGTAAACTGACATTTTCAATCGAGAATAACTTTATGATGCAAACACAAATCGACTAATGTTTCTATGGAGTTATGTTGACAGATGCCCAAGTTTATGTATGACGTCTATGATCTATTTATTTCGACCACCACTTACCGCTAAAGCCATCTATAGGAAAACGGCGGAAGAAAAGTTGTACACCTAATAGTACGATTATCAGACTCACAAAAAGTAGAGCGCAGTACAATTTATCCACTATTTTGATTCTAAGGGATTTCAGTTGGCTCCCAACAAAAATATCAATGGTTGTCCGTAAACCTCCAAGAAAGAGCTTACAATTTTACATTTTATCAAAATACGATTTTAGTGTAATTGTTACTATATAAATATATAATTATAATGAAAGGTAGTAATTTCACGTTTGATACATACATATCATGTTCGATATTTTAAATTTTAACAAATAAATAACACTTACATCACACATAAAAAGTGACATTTTTAAGTTACATTTTATATATGACGTCTACTAATCACAATATTATTTATTCATTGAAATTTAAAATAGCGGATATGGCATGTATCAACGTATGACATTATTACTTTTCATTGTAATACTACTTTTCACTGTAATGTTGTTATAGCATTTTATTGTAACGTTTCGAAGAGGATACATTATAATTTTGCTGGAATGTTTCATTGAAATGTTTTTGAAAGCGGACAGCTCATAACATTGCCACAATTTTGTAGCAATATTGCGGAAACATTTCGCAATCTCCACACAACATTACAATATTTCCGAGCAATGTTTATGCAATGTTCCTGCAATCTTTCGGTGCTGTATGGATGATTAATCGATTTAATTTTTGATTCATAAGTATACCCTTTTAAAAAAGATACAAAAAAGCGCTAAGTATACGCATCACAAAAAAATGCATTTGGAAAAAAAACTCTTGTGAAAAATAACCTTAATATATGATGAAAATTAAAAAAAAAAAAATAAAAAGAATAAATATTCTATAGAAGTTGATTTTTGTAAAAAAGAATGCCCATCAAAACGATTTGTCGTAAATTAATAAATATATAATAAAATTTTTGGTAAAAAATTATTCAAATCTTTTCTACAAAAGTAATAATACTAAAAAATTACACCAACTACAAAAATGGATATTTATGTAAACCAAAAAATCTGTTCCGACTCGTTCGTGAGAACAGCTGATCGTTAGCTGACGATCCGGTTATTACCGGTTCTCGAGACAAACACGAGAAAGGAGAGTGCGAGAAATCCGTAACCCGCTACGACCTGTCAGCGTGCTTTGTTTTCGCTGACAGTTCGTTGTCGGTGTGAGACTTTCGGATTTAAACGTCAGTCTTGCGACAACTGTCCAAGATCACGCGTCGCAGTTCAGATAATCGAAAACGGTCTCAGCTCGCAAGTCTCGCGGTTGAACACCGGTGTCTTCGGTCATCGACAATCTAAGTCTCGCGTCGCGAGAACCGCTCCGTCGCTTAGGGTCTTCTCGTCGAGATACCCTGCAATTCGAATCCGATCGCTCGTGGCCCGCGTCCGTTCCTATCGACGAGGACGTGAGTTCTCCGTGGACTTTACCGCGAATTTGTTCATGCCCTTGTACCGGCGACGTGTGACCGATCACGGACCTCTTCGCTTCCGCCTTGCGGGCCTGAAACATCCGGAGGAAAAGACCAGCCGATGACCAGGCGTCAGTTCCGTGGAAGACTTCGGGAAGCATTCTTTTCATAGAGAACCCAGTGTTGCAGCCGTCAACCGCTGACTATTTGAAGTGTTCCTCGAGGAATTATTATGGTCGAGTGTCACACGTCGACCGCGAACGTTGTTGTGTTTATTCAGATTAAAGACTTTGTGTTATTATTCTCGGCCTACTTAAGTTTTTCCACCTTGAAAGATTTCCACTTCATTATCGTTTCGTCCTATAGCGGATTCAAAGATCCGCGTCACGCACTCCGCGTGCTCAGCGCTGGGCAGGGCTGGCTTTCTGCACTCGGGTGGCATTACGCCATCGTGCATCTCTCAACAAAATCTATAACCTTATTATTACTCTTTTGCCGGTATTCATAGTCAATTTTTATTTATAGTTCAAATAATTTAACACAAATAAATATTTGATACTAAACACTTGGCGCTGCTAAACAGAATTGGTGTTGCTACACTGAATAAATATGTTAATTGCTTTAATCTTCCTCTCTCTCTCTCTCTCTCTCTCTCTCTCTTTTTCACTATATATATATATATCTGAAACTTTTTTTCAGAAAGTGCATTCCTTTCAAGATAATCCGGTGGGGAAGTTAAAATGGGTCACCCTGTATATATATGTATATATATGTAGATATGTATATATGTACTCGTGGGTTGAGCTACCCATCGGGTGCGTCTCCAGGTGGCGGATAGGAGGACGCCCGGGAGGGAGGCTCCGGCCCAGGCCTAAACCCCTGTGTGCCGGACGCGGATCTTCCGAGTAGTAGCGGCTATAACTCGGCCCGACGTAAAACTCCGTCAAAGGAGGGGAAGGCTGTTGCCGTGGACCAGCTTCTCAAGCTAAACTGTAAGCCATCGTGGTGAGGACTGCGTGGCACTGGGGGAGTAGTGTCGTTAACGATGCCTCTGGGGAACCGGGCGAAACCCCAGAGCATTTAGCCTTACCCGGGTGCGGGACTCTGCCCGGGCAAACCGTTTGATTCCCTAGCTGCTCGTGAGATCAAAATGGGCACCAATGATAAAAATAAACAAAAAGGAAAAGAAAAAGAAGTAGTACCGATGGAGATCTCAGTGGGGAGGCGAAGAAGCCGCAATGGCAGATGCTGGACAGGCTCTCACGAGCTTGGAAAGCATCACCATTGGGAAGTTCAAAACCGCGGACACTGTGGGTTCTCGTAAGAGGAAGTATGGTGGAGGAGGCAGTGCGGAGAAAAGGATGGCGAAGAAAGGGAGGGAGAAGGTCCAAGCTGCGCTCTCCCGAACCTTCAAGCCTACAGCCGCTCGCGAGACGCCGATTGGGGGAACGCAGGAGACCGCCGGTAACAAGCGTCGGATGGGCTCCTGAGACCCCACCATCGACGGAGGGAGCGAGGAAAAAGAATAGGACTCAGAAAGCTGGGACCTACGCAAGCGTAGCCGACCCCCTGACGAGGGTGATCGTGGCGGTTACCTGGAGGTGGCTATGTCTGCGGAGCAGTTAGAGCTGCTGAAGAGTGCGGTCTCCAAGGAGATCGACGGGATACGAGAAGGTACCGTGCCCAGATTCCACAGCACCTATCTGAAGGCCGGAGCGGCGATCGCTAGATGCGCGGATGCGGGGACGCTGAGCTGGCTGGAAGGACGGATCAGCGTCATCGTACCGTGGGAAGGATCCAGGCTCAAGGTGGTGGGCATAGAGGCGCTGCAAAAGCAGTACAGGGCAGTGGTTTGGCTTTCTGGACGTCTCGAGATCGCGGCCACTGTCCTGGGGCGGCTGAAGCAGCAAAACCCCGGCCTTGGCACTGCGGACTGGAAAGTCTTTGCTGAGAATGTAGGGGCCTACCCCCTGAGAGTAGAAACCTGGTTCTCGGTATCCCAGAGTTCAGCGTCCTCAAATTGAGGAAGCTAGAGTTTAAACCTTACCTGAGCATGAACCGAGTTACTTTAAGGGTGGGGAAGCTGGGAGGCAGAAAAGGTCTGACCCAGAGGTTGTGTTCTAAGCTGTGGGCCTAACCGGGTTGACCTTTACCCAAATTAACTTGCACCACAGCAAAGGAGTCTCGGCCGTTCTTGCCAGGTGCCTAGCTGGGGTGCACACAGCGATCTCACTGATACAAGAGCTTTGGCTGGTCCAAGGAGGCTGTGTCAGGAGGTTAGCGGGGTGCGGAAAGCTCTTTAGGGCCCCGCAGGAACAGCGTCCAAGAGCCTGTATGGCGATTAAGGGGGTTGAAGCTCAATACCCGCTCTCTGTTCCAGGAACGTGGCAACGGTGGAGATAGAGATCGCCGACGAGGCCAACAAGATCAGGAAACTGGTGGTGTGCTCGGCCTACTTCTCACATGAGGAGGAGGGCTCGCTGCCACCGGCGCCGGTGGTCCGTCTGGCAGAATACTGTTAAGAAGAACGGATTTCCCTAATCTTAGGGTGCGACGCAAACGCGCACCACACGGTATGGGGTACCACTAACATCAACGAAAGAGGTAGGAAGCTGTTGGAATTTCTGGTGACCACGGATTTGGAAATTCTGAGCAAGGATGACGAGCCCATCTTCGTCACAGCGGTGAGAAGGGAGGTACTGGACCTGACGATCTGCTCCAAACAGATGGTCCAAAAGGTGACTGACTGGAGGATCTCGAGGGAGCCCTCGCTGTCGGATCACAGACAAATTACCTTCAGGATGACCAAGGTCAAGTCTGAAGAGGTAAAAATAAGAGACCTGAAGAAAACTGGCTGGGAATCTTATCGAGAAGATCTGGCGAAAAGTCTCAGAGGTTTCCCTAGAAGGCACGGGACCGGAGATAGAGCTCTGTGTGGACCATCTGCAGAGGGCTCTGTCTGATAACTTTGAAAAGAACTGCCCAGAAAGGACAGTTAGAAACACCAAGGTTACTTCCTCGTGGAACCCCAAACTGCAGGAGCTCAGAGGTGCGGCACGTCGAGCCTGGAATATAGCAACGAATAAAACAACGAATTCGATAATCCGGCGATAGTGCATCGCGCGGATTGCGATTTGAGGCTAGCGATTACAATTATCAAGACGAACGAACGAGATTCCCTATCCGGCTCGAAGGACCATTTGTTCGGCGGGGGTCTCGATTGTCCCGCCGGAGGCGAAATCGCTAATTAGAATGCGTATTGATAACCGCAGCGCGGACGGCTTATAGAAGGCGCGAACCGGCGATCCGGTTATCGCGAAAAGCATGCAAAGGGCATGCGAATACGGCAAGCAAGATAAGCAAAGGTAGCGACTCACCGTGAGGCCGGTCGATCTTCCAGATCTCCTGTAGACTCCGTCCAGCTCCGTTACTCCAGGCGGCATGCAAGAAGCTGCGAGCGTCCACTAGGCAGGCACAAGCGTAAACAAGCATGCAAGGAGCCAAGGCAGAGAGTCAGGCACAAGCACAAGCATCGGCGAGATCCGAAATTCAGGCACAAGAGGCGGCAAGCAAGCAAGGAGCGGGTGTGCACAATTCTTATCAAGATGTGTTCTCTGTCCGGCGACTCAACGGCGAGTGCCGTGGCTCGGGTCTCTGCAAAAGTCCCGCAGACAGTACCCCGTTCGCCAAAAATGATTACCGGCCCGCGATGATCGATGGCAGCACCAGGACCGATAAGTCGCTCATCTACTGCTGCCCGATCGCCGCTTCGGCCGATTCGTTAAGCATAACGTCAAAACATGCAAAGTCAACTAAACTAACTAAACTTATCAACTATCAAGCAAACTAATAATATAAGAAAATAAAGAAATCAACCAAACGATACTAAACTAAACTAAACTTAAGAAATATATATATACAATGCGTGAGCGATCCGAACACATGTCAAAGTATAAATATCAACAAAAAGTGCGTTTATCTATGTGCCGGAAACAGATAATGTTCATTTAATGTTCTGAAGAAAAAGAATCAAAAGGCGTTACTCAACCTCGAAATTAAAGATGCGAATTTCAATATAAAATCTTTAATTTCCAAGGTCAATAAGATTGAAGAAAGTATTGTAAATAGCTTACCTGACAAACCAGTTCTTTGTTTTCAACAGACAAAAAATAAACGCGTTTAATGTTAAATATAAACACCAACTCATTAGAAAATTTAATAATATTAGAGAAAAACAAAAGGTTACTCGTAACTTCATCGCTAACACCGACACCTCGAAATGGATTCTCAACATTGGTAACAAAAAAAATGCTGGACTCAATAATAAATTTTCTAAGTTTAGGTGAAGGCTTCGCTTTGCCTTTTAATAAGAGAGATGCTAGGAACCATTAAGAACTTTGAAAATATTTGTTCGAAACTCGATAAAAAAGTGGCGGATTCTGCTCGCAATGCTATCAGTAATTTGATTATCAATACCATGAACACTGATAAACATACTAATCAAATAGACAGATTCATAATACATGAATTCAATGAATGCAAAAAATTTCTCAGAAATAATAAAGACATTTTTATAACTAAAGCAGACAAGAGTCAAGTCACTGTAATAATGGATAATAATGAATATTACAAACAAATGGAAGCATTGCTTAAGGATGAAACCACTTACAAAGAGTTAAAAAGAGATCCCACAAAATTCTTAGAAAAGAAAATGAACGATTTAATAAAAACATGGTTGAGTAACGATCTAATTGATAAATATACATACAACACTTTAAGATGCACTAATGGTAATTTACCAAGATGCTATGGACTGCCGAAGATCCACAAGAACGGCTTTCCGTTGCGCATAATTGTATCTACACTTGGAAGTCCGCTATACAATATAGCCAAGTTCTTACATGACATCCTAGAAAAATCTGTACCAAAACCAAAATCTCGTATCAAAGATAGTTGGACCTTTGTAGAAATAGTAAAAAATATACACATACAGGACAATGACACTCTTTTATCTCTTGACGTTACGGCATTATTCAATAATATACCTAAAGAACTTATTTTTAAAGAAATTGACACTCGTTTTAACCAGATCTCAAAATTGACTAAATTTAATTTACAATAGTTTTTATATGCTATTGACTTGTTCCTGTCATCTACGAGCTTTGGTTTTGGAGGGCGATTTTACGAACAGATTTTCAGCAGTCCTATGGGATCTCCTCTCTCTCCCATCTTGGCCGATTTAATTATGGAAGACTTGGAGACGCATTGCCTAAATCGTTTAGATTTAAACATTCCGGTATTTTATAGGTATGTTGATGACATTTTTATGATTGCTCCTAGGACTAAAATTAATATGATATTGAAAACGTTCAATGACTATCATCCTCGTTTAAAATTCACACACAAAATGGAAAGTGACTCCTCAATATCTTTTTCAGATATTTTGGTAATCAAGGATGGAAATAAATTAATAACAAATTGGTATAGGAAACCTACGTTCTCAGGACGTTACTTGAATTTTTTCTCGAATCATCCACTAAAATATAAAATTAACACCATTAAGAATCTGATAGACCAATCCGTGTTACTATCTGACAAACAATTCCACGACACAAACATTTCCATTATTAAAGAAATTCTCAAAAATAACGGTTACCCGTTAGAGATGACTAATAAATACATAAAACAAAGACTTAAAAGTTTAAAATTCAGACAAATGGACAATAGGACAAGTCACAATAATTTCGACGCGAGGCATTGCATATCGGTCCCTTATTCTAAAGAAATAGGTGATGAGGTTGGTAGGGTACTAAGGAAGATTAATCTTGACGTCGTGTTCACCATTCCAAATAAACTAAATTATCTAATAAAAAAGGGAAAAGACAAAATAAGCACCTTAAAACAAACTGAAATAGTGTATAAAATAGATTGCAAAAACTGTAACAGTAGCTATATAGGCCAAACAAAAATACATCTTGAGACCAGACTGAAGGAGCATAGAAGTGGCATCAATAAACTAATAAATAATTACTCGGTAGTTAGTAAGCACAGGTCTTCCTACGGACACGAATTTGATTGGCAAAATCCAACAGTTTTACACAAGGAAAGGCATACTAAGAAAAGAGAAATTGCCGAAATGATGTACATTAAAAAAATACAATACAACTATCAATTTACAGAAGGACACGGAGAGCCTAACTGCAATCTATGACGGTGTAATTAATATTTTATGAGAGATCTATAGAGTTTGACAATTATTATCCATCTGTGATCTGTTTCCGGCACATAGATAAACGCACTTTTTGTTGATATTTATACTTTGACATGTTTGTTAAGGGACGTAGAATGTGAGAGAACGTTACTTTTCAGTCTTGAATTTACCGTCATGGATTTAGGAAGGGCATTCTGTATTTCACACATTGACACCGCACTTTTGACTACTTTATATTTAGACTCCTTTCGACACACAACGTATTGTAAGTTGCAAGTTGTAAAATGTAAAACACGTTATAAAAATGTAAAAATGTAGGTGCGATTTATTAGTAGTAATTTTGGTCACTTTTAGTGGACATGCGCTGTTGATCTGTAACATTGTCTGAAGAGGACCCAAACCAAGGGTCGAAACGTAGCAAATAAAGCTATCAATAGTGCCAGGTTGCCGTCAACAATTGTTGTTTTATTTGATTCTGGATAAGACCCTGCATAGTCTAGCGGTTTCGGGCATATCCTCTATCGACTCGCAGAACCTCTCCCAGCTTTCCTTTCGTCCTCACCACAGAATCCCTGTAGGCCTTCTGAGCTCTTCGGTAGAGGTCCCAATCGGCCTGGCGGTCCGTGTTCGCTGGCGTCCTGGCCGAGTATCGAAAACATTCGAAGAAAACATGTGTTTTTCAATTTCGCGCGTGCCATGTCGAAGAACGTTTAGGCAGGACGGTATGTCGCGAAACGACCTTATTTTGTTTATATTTATTTCCTAATATTTGAACAAGATGAAATCATTCCTCGGTTTCTTTTTATCTGGGCACTTATGCGCCGATTGTGATTGCCTTGTGAAGCCTTGTATACAGTTTTCTTTCTCTTAACCAGGCCGTTTTTATCTTGCTTTTGACCTTTGGTCTTGCCTTCTAAAAAATTGTAATTCAAATCAGAGATGAAAGTTTTATTAGATAGCCGAAATGTTACCAAAGCTTTTCTGTGACATATGAACAAGCAAGAAATATGATTAAACAAGAAACGCAATTAAAGTAGTTATATACACTAGTATCTAATTAAATTGTATTAAATATACTATTCAATTAATATTACATTTCAGATATCACTGGAATATAATAGATCAATATGTTATGACCTGACTTTTTCCAAAAATCAGTTATTGCAGCATTATTATTAGTTTCGACACCGCCAACGGTTGCGAAACTAATAACTCAATCTAAAATTATTAAATCAGGTCATAACCAAAAATTACAACAGAGTCACCAGGAAATGCAACTGCTGATCCGAACCTTAGTCAGCAGTTGCACCACAGAACCACCAGGAAATGCAACTGCTGATCCGAATCTCAGTCAGCAGTTGCACAACAGAAACGAGGGCACCGATGCCCTTTTAACGCGATGCGCCGAACGCATCGCGGGCAGTAATTAATAATAATTCGGGCAGTAACTAATAACCATTGAACAGTAACCATTGAGTAGCGACGTGCGGGCAGTACTCAATGAATAATCAGAGAACAGTAATCATTGAGTAGTAACGTGCGGTCAGTATTTATTAAGCAGCAACGCTAAGCAAATCTGTGCGAAACAGTCTTTCTAAATTAGTGTAACGCGCGATCTTACTGTGTAACATAAAGTGTGTGAATAAAACAGTTAAAATCAAGGAGAGTGTTTCTTTATTTAATCAACGACATCACCACCAAAAGTGGTACCAGTGACTTTCTCAGCCGAGCAGCCTCGACGGACGACGGACCGCAATCTTGTGCCCATCCTAGGCACAATACGTGTTTTTTTAATATGTATACATATACACATATGTGCGTTTGCTGATATTTCTGGATCTATTTACGCATGAAATAAATAGATTTGATATTGTGTTTAGGTGTATTCATTTTCATTCGTGTTTCACTCATAAATATAATGATGTTTATATAAACAGAAAATATTACATATACGTTATAGTACACCCGTTTATTTCGTTGCGTTGTATCATTCTAGACGATAATCTTTAATGTTTCTTTACCAAAGATTAAAATAAGTAATTATTTTCTTGACGAATTTAATTTTCTTCTCGCGATATACATATATATCATATGTATTATGATATATACATATATTATGATAACTATATTATATATAACATGTGTAACATACAAAAATCACTAACGTGATTAGGTTTATTATAAACATCCGTTTTATCATATTGTTGCGCTCCGCGCCTGGAAGGACGCTTCCGCGCACTCACACACTCGCACACAAGCTCTCACGGCACTCGCGACTTCCCGCCTAAGCGGAATAAATACACGGCTTGTCGGTTTAAAGAAAGCTCTTTAATTAAACTCCGAAGAAGAGAACACGTCTCTTCGTTACAAGAAACCGTGAACAACAACAACATCGCTGTTAAACAAACAAACGGCTCGTTGCCGGGGGACGCTCGTTGCCGGGGAACGCATGGCGACGCGAAATGGGTTGGGACAATTTCGTACCACAGCTTATCATCCCCAATCCAACTGGTCAATCGAAAGATCTCGTCATGTATTGACAGAATATCTAAAAATGTTTATTACTCATGATCGTGATGGGATAATCATATAACTACCGCTATGTTTTCTTATAACACCTCAACTCATGACACATCGGGTCGCAAGAGCGGTCGCAACAATATTTTTGTATTGCGGAAAGTTATAGAAGAAAGAGAAGCTCTGTCGTAGCCAAGTAGCGAGTCGATAAAATTGAGAGTATACCTATAAGGGCGTCGTTTTTAGTTTATTTCTCAAAGACGCATTCACGGAACATAACTTTATTATATATGGTTGAATTTGGCGTGAAATGAACTTTAATTCAGTTGCAAGAAAAATTTAAAATTTAAATTAAAAAAATAATGGTGGGGATATTTCGAAAAAATTAACATAAAAAAAAAATCTAATTACACCGTTATAAAGTGCTCTTGAAACCATAAAACTTTTATTTAAAACATTTTTCGATATTTCTTATTGTTTCGGAGATATTCACTCAGAAACGTAAACACAGATTTTTTTCAAGAGGGTGTTTCCACCCTTAAAACCGAATATCAGCCGCTAAAAAAAATTGCTTCGTGATTAGGTCCATCTAGTCTAAACTTATGCAAAGTTTCAGATTTTTTTGAATTTTACACTTGCCGAACTTCTCTTGTCAGTAGCAGTCCCTTTAAAACGAACTGATTCTCTCACTATAGCAGACGCTTTTTTAAAAAAATTTATTTGCATTTACGGAGCGCCTAGAGCCTTGTTAACTGATCAAGCTCCCGCATTTTTTACATCTCTTATGAAAATATTGGCTAATAAATTTAAAATTAAACAATTTCGTACCACAGCTTATCATCCCCAATCCAACTGGTCAATCGAAAGATCTCGTCATGTATTGACAGAATATCTAAAAATGTTTATTACTCATGATCGTGATGGGATAATCATATAACTACCGCTATATTTTCTTATAACACCTCAACTCATGAAAGCACCGGATATTCTCCTTTCTCTCTCGTTTTCGGACGGACTCCAAGGCTCCCTTCTGCCATTCCAATAATAGAGGAAAAAATTGATCCTACGTATTTAGACTATCTAACCGATCTTTATGATTCTTTACGAATGACTAAAGATATTGCACGTAATAATTTAGAAAAATCAAAGAAAAGAAATAAATTTTACTATGATAAAAATATCAATCCTAAAAATTTTGGAATCGGATCTTACGTTTATCTGCTAAAGAAACCAAAAAAAGGGCAAACTTGCTGATCAATATTCGGGTTCTTACCGAGTACTGGAAATCTTACCCACAAATAATGTAAAGATCAATTTTAAAGGGAAAACGCGTGTAGTGCATATGGATAATTGAAATTGCATCGATCCACACATTCGATTGATCCAGAATGAAGGAAAGCATAACTGTTGTTTGGAATTTATGTACTATGCAATCCGGATTGAGAAATTAAATATTATTACTACTATATTACTAATTATTAATGTATCTAGAATTCGTTTTTCTTTTGTAGGCTAAGTACTTATCGGACTGCCCTCGTATATGCATAAATATTTACCCAACATGGTCATTATGATTATTAATATCTCTATATTTTAGGCTTATTGGCTCATCGCCATTGGTTCAAGCTTGCTTCCCCTAATATCATTTACACATGCGATTATCGCATATGATTGCGGAGGAGCTCACCTCAACAATTTCACTGTTAACCGTCGAAGAATGTGATTTGAAGATCGAAAAACCTGTAACCACAGATACGTATATTCAATTGTTACAGCTATCTTCTTATGGACACACTGAAATAATCCAATGTAAAGTAGAAATAACCCGTTACATCTATCGTTGTGGAGTGCACTCCCACATATCAGTCGTACATAATGGACAGACAGAATATTTATTAGAAACTAATCGTGATAAATGTTTACAGATGCATAAAGAAGGATTTATCCGTATTGGACATAATCCGCATCTGACATAATTAGTGGATTAAAGGCTAACTATACTCATTACCGAAGTCTCATTCTAATCGGACAAATTGGAATATACGGTTCTTGCAGTGGTACTCAATACTCTGACCATTATTGGACTTGGGATTCGGTAGTAGTGCAGGCCAACATCAGATTATCATTATGCACTGGTTACGTGCCGATTCATTTAGAAAGTGGACAAATTATGTTACCTTCTGGAACTGTGTGCCCCCTGAGTGACGGAAATTGTCTTGATGGAAATGATGGTTATACATTTTGGCAACCTTTGCCTTCAGCAACTTGTCAATTCGACCAATACGATGTTTTATATGAAGGTTTAGCTACTAAAATGCAAGGAACTGTCTTATCCTACCTCACTACTGTTTTTACTTTGAACACACAAGATGTTACTTTTGCATTAACTCAACCCGTACCCATACCCTATGCGGATATACCATATTTGGCACAGAACATCCTGTTTATTTTTGAAACACAGAAAGGCAATACTTTTAAGAGCAAACCTACGTCAATCGACTTGGATGTATTCGCTTATGTGAATTCCAAGTTCATGTATGTTGAAAAACATATCCGATTGCAGATGACAAATTTGTATCACGACATCATGATACAAAAATGCGAATTGGAAAGACAGGTGCTCCAAAATACTCTGTCTTTGCCAGATGAGTTTGCCTATTGATTGATGAAAGTACCGGGCTATAATATGGCTGTAGTATCAGGTGAAGTTAGTCATGTTTTAAAGTGTATACCCATAGAGGTAACGGTACGAAAAACTAACACTTACCACACTGAATTACCCGTTACTTACCGAAATAATTCTTTTTTTATGACCCCAAAATCACGAATACTGATGAAACATAGCACGAGTCGAGACTGTAATCCCCTCCTTCCAATCCTATATAACATTGAAGATACTTGGATACAATTTAGCCCTTTCCCTGTTACCTCTATCAAACCTCAAGAATTAAAACCACTGAATAAACTAACTTGGAAATATTTAACTCCAACCTCTCTCGCAACGAATGGCATTTATTCTGAGAAAGATTTACAAAATTTACGGAACCATATAATGTTTCCAGTCGAAAAATCCGCTATTTTAAATATAGTTGCTCAAGGATTTACAGGCCAGATGATTCATGACGACTCTGTTTCCTTACAAAATCTGTTAGACGAAGATGCGTTAAATAAGAACTATACTAATACTGCGTCTCGCATTTGGAATGGTTTAGTAACATTTGAATTTGCTATCGCGAAAGTTTTCGAAATATTTATCATTATTAGAGTCACAAAGCTTGTTTTCGATACTTTAATTCATGGCTACACGCTGCACTCCGCATACGACTGTAGCGTTTACTTATTGGGAGCGATATGGAGCTCTATAACTAATTTGTTGTTGCATCTAGCTCGACCTGAACAAGAAACTGTAAATGCAAAACAGAATGTTGCTAAAGTTGTAAGAGAATCAATATAATAGTGTCTACAGAGCATACACCGTCGAATGAACAATTACCATCAAATCGCGACACTATCCCCACTATCAGGAGACGCGGTAGCGTCTCCGGCCATGTTCAAAAATAGAAACTACAAGTAGACGCTACAAGTCTCTTATCCCGCACCCTTAAAGTCGACTTTTTGGGGGTGTAGAACTATTAAAATATAAAAAATTTTGAAATGCCTGTAGCATATTCCGAAAGGTGGTATCGCCACGAGTAAGTTAAGCCAAAAAAGAAAAAAATCGGTCAAGCCGTTCTGGACATATAAACGGTCAAAAAGTGATGTTTTTCACGAAAAATGAAGTAACGTCTTCTTCTCTGTCCGCAATCATATGTACTTCTCTTCTCTCTTACCTTTCACTCACACCTCCCCCAACTTCCACTCACCCACTCCCCCCTCCCCTCCCCTTTCTCACCTCCCTTCCCTCCCCCCTCTCCCCTCCCCTTCTCAATTTTTTCGTCTTTTTCGCTCTATTTCGCACTTTTTCATCATCTTTCACCCCCTCTCACTCTCTCACACCCTTTCTGGTGTATTTACCATTTATTAAAAATTTTCAAAAACCACTCCTTAGACGTGAAATTTAATTTAATCTAGCTTGTGCTAGACGTCCAATTAGAAAAATTATTTTTTCATATGTACTTCTCTTCTCTCTTACCTTTCACTAACACCTCTCCCAACTTCCACTCACCCACTCCCCCCCCCCTCCCCTTTCTCCCCTCCCTTCCCCTCCCCCCTCTCCCCTCCCCTTCTCAATTTTTTCGTCTTTTTCGCTCTATTTCGCACTTTTTCATCATCTTTCACCCCCTCTCACTCTCTTACACCCTTTCTGGTGTATTTACCATTTATTAAAAATTTTCAAAAACCACCCCTTAGACGTGAAATTTAATTTAATCTAGCTTGTGCTAGACGTCCAATTAGAAAAATTATTTTTGGATCTATTGCGTGCCCAAACAAAAATACGATAGTTGCAATAGCGCTGAAATCGGGCTTGCTTTAGGCGCCCAATTAAAGAAATTTGGAGTGCCTGCTTATAAAAGATATCCCAGAGACGATTAATTTGTGTATTAGTTATATATTTAAAAATATTTTATACCAGATGTAGTTTACACCAGACGTAATGATCGTGTTAAAATCGGAGAGACGAATAAAATATATGGTTGCGTGCTCACAAGAATAGCTGATGGAGGAGCTCATTCTTTATTTTCAATATTATTTTATTTTTGACATACAAACGGTTAAACATCTCGGAGAAATAAAGACAGTTAGCGAGTGACTGTGTCAGTGTCAAAATTAAAACGGAATAAAAATCTATTTGAAATTAGGTCATCACTTCAACGATAAAAATAATATAAGTATAAGTATATAACTACGTACAACTATATAATGTAAAAATAATTATTTGAATATATTGATGAAAGAATATTAGCATTTTAATAAATTATGTTATTTATTGAAATTTTATAACTTAATCGATATATTGTGTTACATACGTTACATGTAATTTCAGTTTTACTAATTCAAACTATTAATGATACATTAGTGGTTCTAGTAATCATTTCGTGCATCGACTTTACTAAAAATTGACTCTATTGATAAACTACGTAAATTACACGCGGAATAATAATAGGGAAATACTGTAACTAAAATACAGAAATGTAACAGAAGCGTATATAAAAAGAAGTATATGGAGATTTTCGCACACAAGTGTCTTACAAGAACCCGTAAATTAACCCATAAGAAATGTTAATTAAAGAAATGTTAACGACATAGGTCCCATACTTTTGCGATGTACCGTTTTTGAGATATTGAATTTGAAAATTTTTAATAAGTGGTAAATTAACCCCATAAGAAACCGATAATTAACGACACAGATACAGATATTTAGTAACAAAAAATTTATTCTATTACTGAAATCATGTAAACGATTAATCCGCACATTGTAATTGAAACAAATGCACTTTGCAGTAAGAACTTTATTGTGTTAGTTTTCTTCATTTAAAAAGTGCTATAATAAAATCATTTAATTATTAATGACAGTATTCTTCAAATCAAGAAAACTAATACAATTCTGCCTACAAAGTGTGTTTGTTTTAATAATAGTATGCAGATTATTTAACAGTTCAGTTATTTGTATCTTTTACATGATTTTAATATTAGATTAATATTTTTGCTTAGATATTTAATGGACGAAATTGCATATGCATTTCAAGAAACAAAATATATTACAGGGTCAAAAAATATTTCAAATATCATTTTTCAATCACATTATTCATTGCAATAACAAAATAAACTTTTGATGGGTAACGATAACTTTGATCAACAACACTTTTAATACCATTATATAGAAAGCTTAATCCAAAAACAACGTATTTTTTTAAATAACGCAATAGTATCAGAAAAATTTTTTGATCTAATGACATATTTTGTTTTCTGAAATACATATATACAATTTTGTCAATAAGGTATTGAGTACAATAACTCGAATAACAATAACAATAAAAGCAGACACATCTATATTATAATGTCATCGACACGCTTAGATACATACACAGGATGGGACAAAAGTGTGGATATACCCGAATATTTCATAAAAGTTGTATTTTAGAAGAGAATGTTTCAGACGAAAGGGTTTAGAAAGGGTTTAGAAGGATTTATTCACTGTTCTCATCCGTTTAATATTGGGTGGCGTCCCTAAAGTTAGATCAAGATCACATCGATATTTTTAAATGGAACACTCTATTTTTTATTTTAGAATCTAATAGCTGGTGTTAAGAGCTTCTCAAAACACTATAATAAAGTTATTTCGTAAAATATTCAGTTTTTGGTAGATCTTATCCTAACTTTTATGCACAAAATAATAAGACAAAACTATTGGTGCAAAGAATATAGCTATTTAAAAAAAAAAATACGCAATTGCATATTGCAAATAACATAACATTTTTTAAACTTTGTGTTTTTTTTTGCACTAATTGATTCATATATCTGTACTCTAAAAAGTAGGTGATATCCTCAAAAAATCATAAATGAAAAGGTCAAGCCATGTTCAAAAATAGACCCTCAAAAATGTAAATTTTTGCAAATTTAAATGATTATCTAATAATATAACCATGAAAAGTAACTGATATATTATGCAAGGCGCCAGTTCAAAGTGAACATACATAAAGTATATATTATCTAAATTAATTAATAAAATAAATAATATAATAAATTTAATAATATATTACCACGAAAAATGACTGATATGTTATTCAAGGTGCAAATTCAAAATGAACATACATACTTAAGGTGTATATATTATAAGTAAAATTGATTAAAATTTGACTCTAAGTGAAAGTACATAAGTGATATGTTATTCTAGTGCACAAAATATAAAAGTCGTTTATTGAAGTTTGATTTGAAATTTATACAATCTTGGACAATGAAAAATAGTTGTTTTCATAATTCCAGAGTACTAATTTGTTAATGACTCGGAAAAAGAACATGGCGGCCTGCTCTCAAAAAACTTCGATGCGTTTCTCAGTATCCACTTAGGAATAATAATACTTACATTCCGATTTATCCGACACAACTTGCCTCTAACTATTCAATAAGTTAGTAGTACTGTTAAATATCAATCACATATGTCACCCTACCCAGAGAGAGAGAGAGAGAGGGGGGGGGAGGGCGAGAGAGAGAGAGGGAGAGAGAGAATGCTAATATTTAAATTAATCATTATCAAAACACTGTTATCAAAACACTGGCCGCCATGTTCTTTTTCCGAGTCATTAACAAATTAGTACTCTGGAATTATGAAAACAACTATTTTTCATTGTCCAAGATTGTATAAATTTCAAATCAAACTTCAATAAACGACTTTTATATTTTGTGCACTAGAATAACATATCACTTATGTACTTTCACTTAGAGTCAAATTTTAATCAATTTTACTTATAATATATACACCTTAAGTATGTATGTTCATTTTGAATTTGCACCTTGAATAACATATCAGTCATTTTTCGTGGTAATATATTATTAAATTTATTATATTATTTATTTTATTAATTAATTTAGATAATATATACTTTATGTATGTTCACTTTGAACTGGCGCCTTGCATAATATATCAGTTACTTTTCATGGTTATATTATTAGATAATCATTTAAATTTGCAAAAATTTACATTTTTGAGGGTCTATTTTTGAACATGGCTTGACCTTTTCATTTATGATTTTTATAATTTTAACCAGTTACGACGCGGAGAATACTCCACAAATGCCTTAATTTCGATTATGGCATTTGTCTTTAATGGCGGAGGTGTAATGTCGTTCAATTCCCTCTTCTCTGTTTCTACCGTATTATTCATTCCAGGGTGCATTGCAAGCTTGAACCTAATGTTGTTAAATTTTAAATAATACGAAATATAGCTGCTCCATGATATTCTATCACCACAAATAATATTATTATAATTCATAACGTTTAAGTTTTTCATTATTTACATATCGTATTTAAGTATCTTTTTATTTTTTTTATTTTCGTATTGTTTAACTTAGGATATAGTAATCTAGTGCTAAGATTTTGTATCGTTGTAATTGTAATAATTAATACTCATCGCAAGAGGCTTCATCGATCGGCGCCACATCGAAGACACATCAAGAGTCACGTATTATCGCCCCTTATCAACCAAATACCAGGAAGCCACTGGGACAAAGAAGATCGTCTAAAAGGGAGACGAACAACGGATTTTGCCGGCGACGCTCCACGCAGCTCGTTTAGTGACTTCGCGCCGAGACCACGTTCACTGAGTTTCTATACTTTTGTATTCACTGCGTTCACCGAGTTTTTATACTTTTATATTCACTACGTTTAGATTCTGAGTTTACTTTTCATATTCACTGACTCCATGCCGAGAACACGTCTTTAGTCTTTAGTCTCTGAATTATTATATTTTTATATTCACCGCGTTCACTATACTTTTATATTGCAGTTCATTTAGTGACTCCGTGCCGAGAACACGTTCACTGATTTTTATACTTTTCTTATATTCACTGAGTTCATTATACTTTTATATTGCAGTTCATTTAGTGACTCCGTGCTGAGACCACGTTTACTGATTTTTGTACTTTTCTTATATTTACTGCGTTCATTATACTTTTAAATTGTAGTTCATTTATTTTCATTATTACTAGTGTTAGAACTATTAATCGATTAGTTACCAATCTCCGGGCATCCCCTGGTAAAATCGATGTAGATTCACTGACCAGAAAAATAAAATGGAGCACAGAACATCGGAAAACCAAGACTGTTTACAACTGTTTCCACTTGATACCTTCATTTGTTTAATTTATCCACCTGCATTTACCCGTTTGGAGTCTTTTTAGTAATAAATTTAAAAATAATTTTTAGTAATAAATCAGCATGGTATCAAGCATCTCGTGGTCTGATTTTATTGGGTCCCAGCTCGCTTTTATTTTTATTCCATTTTAAGTGATAACGCTTAGGGGAACCCTTCGTCTGGGCGCCAGGTTTAGCTCGTCAACTTTGACAATTGTTTATCTTAAAAAGAATTTCTTTGTTTATAAAATGCAGCTGTGTACTCGCGAAGGAAAGAAATCGTGTAGTCTTGGACTTAACATTACTTTATACTATTATATTTACTTTATTTATGTACTACACGGATTGTATGATAAAAATAATATATATTGTTATCCGAGAGGATTTCCGGATGGATACCACGTGCGTGTTGAGCACTTTGCCGACGTTTCGCAAACATTGCAGCTTGCATCATCGGGGCTAGGAGCTCCGATTCTGAGCTCTCTTCGGTTGCGGTAGTCCTTATATACCCGTTGTTCCTGGTGGGGAAAGGGGGTTGATTTGGTCAGCCAATCAGAATGTTTTAATTGATCGGCCGGTTAATTAAAAACCCCTACCAATTAGCCCGCTACCTCACCAATCCTCTCCAAGAACTCACTGGTCTCAATGATTCTCACATCAAGAACTCTATCGATTTTGTGAGCAAAATTGCAAAAATCAAAACAAAACCCAATGACATCCTGGTAAGTTTTGATGTGGTTTCATTGTTCACAAATGTCCCAGTCCAGGATACATTGGACATTATTAAAAAGTCCGATAGACTCCCTGCCAACCTCTTTCCATTAATAGAACATTGCCTAACCTCCACTTCCAGTTTCAAGGAGACTTCTTTGAACAAACTTCTGGAGCAGCAATGGGATTCCCTATTTCCCCTATCATTGCGAACATCTTCATGGAACATTTCGAAAACGAAATCCTGAAGAACGCACCTTTTAAACCCTCCACGTGGTTCCGATATGTGGATGACACAGGATTGTTATATGGAGCCACAGCAGAAAAACTCTCCCACTCTTTCTCGCCTTTCTCAACTCCCAACACTCGAACATTAAGTTCACAATAGAGGTAGAACAAAAGAACCAAATCCCCTTTCTAGATGTGTTGGTTCGAAGAAACAGAGATGGCACCTTAGATCACCAGGTTTACGGAAAACCAACCCACACTGATTGGTATCTTCACGCAACCTCCTATCACCATCCTTCGCAAAAGAATTCAGTTATCAGTTCGTTGATATACAGAGCTCTCACAATCTCTGAGCCAACTTCCCTGGATGAAGAATTAAAATCTTAATCAGGCCTTGACTAAGAATGGGTACAACAGGAAGAGCATCAATCAAACAACCAAGAGATTGAAGAGCAAAATCTCTAGTCTCAACAACACCGAAACACTAGATGAAGAGAGAGAGAAAAGAAAAAGACGGCTGTCCTTCCATATCTTCAAGGTACGACGGAGCGTATAGGCAGAATTTTGAGTAAACATAACATTAGAGTGATTTTCAAACCCCAAAAGAAAATTTCTCAATTACTCCCAATTCCTAAGGATCAAAGACCACGCCTGGAAACACCAGGTGTACAAAATACTTTGCGCCTGCGGAAAAGTATACATAGGAGAAACCGGGAGGAAGATCAATACACGGATCAAGGAACACCAACAGTGTGCCAAATACAGCCACTTTTCTCAGTCAGCCTTAGCTGAACACTGGATGGAGACTGGACATTCTGTGCAGTACGATAAGTCTACCATACTGGCCCCTTCACAAAGCTATTTCGCCAGAAAATATCGTGAAGGTCTGGAAATTTTGAAACATCCTGACAACCTCAACCGTGACAAAGGTCTTCAAGTAAAGCATACTGTCCTCCCGGGTTTTTAATTGACCGGCCGATCAATTAAAACATTCTGATTGGCTGACCAAATCAATCCCCCCCTCTCCCCACCAGGAACAACGGGTATATAAGGATTACCGCAACCGAAGAGAGCTCAGAATCGGAGCTCCTAGCCTTGATGATATAAGTTGCAATGTTGCAATGTAGTGTCTAAATTGTGAAAACAATTTAGACAAGATAATGCGAAATAATTTCGCCCTTGCTTCCATACTCATTCCGGTAATTATTTAGAATTATGGACCACCTTCTGATGACCTTGACCTTGACATATGTTGTCAAGGTCATCGTCCTAAGTGGCCTTCGGAAGATTTTAGTCGT
The DNA here is from genome assembly GCA_901521435.1 of Crematogaster levior. NCBI lineage: Eukaryota > Metazoa > Arthropoda > Insecta > Hymenoptera > Formicidae > Crematogaster > Crematogaster levior. The sequence continues at coordinate 54,935 of CABEGB010000721.1, forward strand.
CGGTTATCACTCGTTAAAAAGTTATTAACAAAAATAGTTTGAAAACAGCAAAGTGCCCAACACGCACGTGGCATCCATCCGGAAACCCTCTCGGTTAACGATATCAATGGCCACGAAAGCCTTAAAACTAGAAAAATAATATATATCTTTTACATAGACCTTTGCACAGCGAACATTCAAAATAAAGTAAAGAAGACTTTTCGATTTTGCCAAGAAATGTTCCATTTAAAAATGTCATCAAACTACAATTTAGACAAGATAATGTGAAATAATTTCGCCCTTGCTTCCGTACTCGTTCCGGTAATTATTTAGAATTACGAACCACCCTCTGATGACCTTGACCTTGACATATGTTGTCAAGGTCATCCTCCTGAGTGACCTTCGGAAGGTTTTAGTCGTCGGTTATCACTCGTTAAAAAGTTTATTAACAAAAAAAATTTGAAAAATATAGCAGTTATTTTGAATACAACTTTACATTGCATGTAGCATTGGTCATCCACCACCAATGACCAATGAACAAAAGAAGTTTCACGATTCAATGTGTGTGTATATGCCATTTCTACTGTTGTTGATATTTCTTATGACTTTGAAACGATATCCGAAAATAAACCAGTATACGATAGATTTTGTACGCTGCCATCTTTTGCCACACCGCCAGGCTGCTTCACGAAACTAGACAGCGTACACTTTTTAATGCGAAGTGAGGTTTCACATGGGTTTGCAATTTTTGACGCAAAGCTAGGTTTTACGCGTTTTTACTCTTACACCATATTTCAAATTTCGCACTTTTTGAGAAAGGATTGATTACAGAGCATGCGCACGTGGTCACATTTTTCAAACTTTTTTTGTTAATAACTTTTTAACGAGTAATGACCGACGACTAAAACCTTCCGAAAGTCACTCAGGAGGATGACCTTGACAACATATGTCAAGGTCATCGGAGGGTGATCCGTAATTCATAATTACCCTCGTTCCGTAATTCGTTAACTTTATAACTCAAAAACTAAGTTTCGAAGAAAATTTTGGTAAAGAAAAATCATCTCAGAATTCACTCAGAAATACGACATTTCAATGTTTCAAGGGTGTTCTGAATCACCCTGTATATATATATGTATATAATTATATTATAATATATTAAGTAAAGTATATGTTCTTTTTTCGACGTGACACTAGAAGTACCAAATAATTATTTTCGACTGTTTTGGTTTTTTTTAAATTTAATCCTGGTCTATTGTAAAAAATTTAATTTAAATTTTTTAATTTTTTATTTTAGATAACTTATAATTCACGATAGAATAAGAATGTAATAATTTTGTGTGTGTGTGTTTTGTAAATTATAAATTGTGTAAAGTGACTTCAACACTTTCAATGTCTTACTTTTCTATGTTCTGTTCTTTGTCCTTTTTCTATATTTTACATTTGTTCTTTTTTATTTTATTTTATATCTATTCTTTCTATCTATCCTCTGTTCTGTCTATTCTATTTATTCATTCATTCATTTATTCATTCATTCATCCATTCATTCATTCATACGTTTTTTTGAAAATGTAAGAAATTGTTTCTTTAATATTATATAGTATTAAAACAATTTCTTACATTTTCTCTTGACGGAAGAAACCACCACCTTCCCGCGGTTTCCGTTGAGCAACGATATGTTATTCGTTTAAAAAAAATATATACATAATAGAAAAGAAGAATAACAAAATAGAATACATAATAGAATTATTCAATTACGATTCAGTAATCCTTGTCCGATATTTTCCTCGCTTTTTATTACAAATTAAGAATTTTTTGTCTTAATTTTAACGTACTTTTAACAGATGATTTTTGGGAAAAAACATACACATTGACCAAGAGTGGATTTTTTATTCATTTTTACTCTCATTTCTTTATTTCTTTAATTAGTTGATATCTTTTACATAATTAGTTTATATCCTTTATATACAGAGAAAATTAAATTTAATAAATAATTTTCACTTTTTAATTGTAAAATAATCAATTGTAAAATAATAAAGAGACAATAGTGTCTCGCGCTTAGGGAGAAAATGACACGCGAAATCTATTACATAAGCTAAGCCATAAGATAAACGATTCTCGAATCTCGAGCGCTGAGCGCGTCAGCTGTACCGAAAGGGAAAAAAAGAAACGGAAGATATGTACATCTGCGCTCTTCTACTAACCGAAGCTATTCGAGCGCACACGTATACAGCGTTGTCCTCGTGTGCAGCGATTTGAATCTGGTATCACTGGGTACAGAAAGCATCGTACTATATATGTGCCGTACCTGTGGCCGAGCGCGCAACGTAGTGAGGGGGACTATAGGCATGGGCTCGCGAAAATCGGCCAAAATGCAGATTGTGGGCAGTTCTGAATAATAATATTCATATCATTTATATCAATCGATATCAATCGAAGTTATTTGGCCATATGGTAATACATTTACTTATCGTTTGGACTCTGTGACAGTCGTTGGACATAGTTCTTATTCCTACCGTTATAACTGTGTCGGCATTGTCAATGTGAAGTTCTCTGGGAGCCTTAAAGAATACGAATAAAGAGCGGAATTCATGATCCGATCTTAGTCAAGATCGTTCTAAGGCCGGCTGCAAATTTCTGATTTTACATGTTCGATTGTCTGAAACGATTGTCGGATCCGAATATCTAAAGGTCGAAATACTATAAGTATATATGACAGTACCGCACACATCCGATCTATTATCGCATCTGACGTCCGATCGGATAATATGAATTTATAGCGTCTTCCATTGGGAAAAACTTGCTAGTACTCAGTTCCCTCTAGTTTTCGAGTTTTTTTGTCTAGGTTACACGAAACGTTACCAATTTTAGTTAGTTTTGCACTCTCAGTGGAATATGTCTAGTGAACTCAGTTTTAAGGAAAGAGTGGAAAACGAATAATATTTGTATTTAAATTAAATTAAAAATAATTATTGCTTGTATATATATATATATATATAACATTAACAACATTAATAACATTAATAATATTAATAACATTAATAACATCAATAACATTTATAATATAATTATATATATAATATAATTATATAATATATAATATATTATATATAATATAATTATATAATATATATAATATAATATTATAATATAATAAGTAAATATTATTCACATAATTAATAATTTTTGGCTTCTTATTTTTTGTATGAAGTAAAAGAATTTCATCTTTACTTGATGAAGACGAAGATTCTAAAAACTCATTTGCTACTAAATAAATCCATATTTCTTGTCACAGTAGCGAATAGCGTGCCGTTGGCTTAATACTGGTGGTTTCAGCCTCTAAACTCAGGGCCACTTTTACCGCATTCAGTGCGCACTGAGAGCATTTTGCTCCCAATGAAATATGTAACACTCAGACTATGCTCATAATACTGCCAATGAAATACGCTTCAAGCACTCAGTGCTGTCAGTACTAGTGAGTTTTTTCCAGTGGAAGACGCTATTATAGTATATATATATATTTTGATCTTCAGATACTCAAATCCAACAATTGTTTCAGACAATCGGACATGTAAAATCGGAAATTTGCGGTCGGCTTTAGTGTTTTAAAATGCTAAGATGACTCTGCGATTCATAACATTTTAAGACCTTACTTAAGATGATGTTAACTATAAGACTCGGATTATAAATGTATATTTTGCTCAAAGAGTATAATTTGATAAATTTTAATTTGTTTCGTTCTGATTGGTTGAATTCTAATTTTCAATTTGTAATCTTCAATTGCCAACACGTAGAAGCTTTTAAAAATGTTTTTAATATTTTTTAGACACAGGGTAATGAATGGAAGATTTGGCAATAGAAATAATCAATAAAATCTCTTTTTTAGGTAACTTTTGAAGTATATATATTCATGAAAGATTATTTCTATAAAATATCGTTCTCATATTTTACACATTTACATGTATAATCTTTTTTTATCGAGTATATTTTAATATTCAACATCTTTGAAATTCCCTCGCTTCGAGCTAAATTTATAACAGTTCCGAATTCAGTTTCTGTTCCGAATTCAAATCGATCCAGCATCATCCGATCGAAAAAATGATTTCCCAAATTTTTATTATGATTTCATCCGGTGAGTCTTTCACGTCGTATCTTGTCATGTGATTCAACTCATCCCACTCTTGAATGGGAGTCCGAGTGCGTCTCGAATTTTACACAGGGTGTGTCGCGCGCGGAAATAAAGAAGCGCACTTCTATTGCTACGTATGTAAAAAACAGTTCCCAGAGCGCACAAGAGGAAAACAAAAGTATGACTTAATACGAGATAACATTTAGGCAGCTTTTATTATGATAATCCACATAGCGCCCTGATCCAACGACCCTTCAAAGAAATCGGGCTTTTCTCCCTTCTCTGTTCCCTTGCCATCTTTCGTCCAGGTTACGCGCGACTGTTCCGCCGGGCGGTGGTATTATTGTCCTGCAATACAGGTTCACCCCTATTTATCTGCAAAAAAGGGAGAATTTCTCTTAGCATAGTAAACGAGTTTGCGAAGGAAAGCAAGGAGACTGCAAGCACGATTTGCTGGGGGTCTGCCGGGGGACCCCACGGTTAATGCCACGTTGTTTATGCTGGCTTGCTCAGGGAGGAGACTCTCCTGAGAAAAATCTTACTGTCTGCACTCTCTCGTGGTGCGGGTCACCGATATTAACGTGGGAAACAAACCGAACCTGTGTGCAATATCATTAAGTATTGTTGTAAGAAAAAATTGTCGTTCGCTGTCTTACGCTTCTCTGCACATGTTGGGTTACATGTTTCTCCTGTTGTTATTGTTTTATATATATATATATATATATATATATATATATATATAAGTATATATTATACTGACAATTTATGTTGGAAATAATCGTACTTATCACTTATCATTAATGCAAATAGTGGAAAAATTATTCGAGTATTGGTAATTATAAATAATATATCATTTTTAATAATAGTTACTATATATATTTTTACAGAAGAATAATGTTTCACAAAAGTTTTACAATGCATAATAACTTTTAACGAGCTTTTATTTGAATTTTGAACACAAGATACGGTACATAGATATATGTGTATGGGTATCCCAAACCACCATATATTTTCTCAATGGCAAGTTCCTTAGAACATTTAAAAACGAAAATCCTAATACAAAAATATCGAGGTATAACAATTTTTAAATAGTAAGCGATTATGTTTCACGTACATGACAGGGCTGAGATTTCGCACACTCAGATACAACAGATAATGACAAGTGATAAAATTCTATGAATAGCTCCCTTATAATTTTATGATTATCGTATAAGTTTACAATTACATTGCATTATGTGTTTTTCCACTTCTCTATACATTGCATTAGTACATTCTTTTTACGAATAATGGATGTAAGAACTAAAGGCATTAATAATTCAAATAACAATTTGCGATGTTTCAACTTCAGCTGTAAAAAAAAAGTGGTCGATTAATATTAATAACCATGAAGGGTGGCTATTGTGCTATGCTGCGAGGCAAATAAAATGTAATAGAATTATTTATTTTGCACTTTAAAATATTCTTAAAATAAATTATGTATTCAAAATATGTATACAAACATGATATTTATAAACGGAAACATTATTTTATTGATGCTGAAATAATGAAACTATTATATAATAGAATTATATAATAGAAAATTCTTTATATAGTCAGGTTCGGTCGCATTATTATCAGGTTACTGATATTAATCGACCATTTTGACAGTTGAAGTTGAAACATGTCACAAATTGTTACTTGAATCATTTTTTAGATGTCTTTAGTTCTTACATCCATTATATTATTATAATACGAATGTACTAATGCAATGTGTAGAGAAAACACATAATGACAATGCAATTGTAAATTTATGCGATAATCATAATATCATAAGAAGGGGACCACTTATAGAATTTTATCACTTATAATTTCGTACCTGAGCGCGTGAAATCTCAGCTGTCGCGTACGTGAAATATTATCTTTCCCATTTAAAAACTATTATAGCCTCGACATTTTTGTATTAAGATTTTCCAAATATCTTGAAAAGTATGAAAGATACGAAAAAATATTTCAAATTAAAGTTGTAAAGTTTGAAAGAGGACAAATAATGGTAAAATTAATTTTCGAAAAAATTTTTTGAGATTAGCCATCACCATTTTCTTAAATAGAATATGAAATGAAGAGAACATAGAGTTAGAGCCATGACAAGATGTTCTTATCGAAATGATTCTGTGTGAATTTTTATATACTTTTCTTGTGAAACATGTGAAAATTTATATAGTCTTGAAACAATACGTTATTAGAATAATAAATTCACATTACTTTAAATGAATAATTGATTTAAGATTTTGATGCAAATAAACATCAAAAGTTTGTATAATAAGCTTATTAAATAACTGTAAAAAATTTTATAGCGATTATTTTTTATGATTGCATGTTACATTTGATATGATTACTCTCATATCGATTAATCTGTATATAAAAATATTAAGGTAGAGTTGTTGAAAATATACTTCATTCATATTTTGGCATAAAGTATAAAATATTTGTACATTATTCATTTTTTGAGTATAATTTTTTTAACAGCAATTGTTTTCTTTACACAAATTAATTCATCTTGTTATTCTGTATATCATATTTAAAAAATCATACAATTTCATTTAAAAATGGCGATTCATATGACCTTAAAAAATAGATTTTTTCAAAAATTAATTTTACGATTTGTTTACTAAACTCTACAACTTTTATCTGAAATGTTTTTTCGTATTTTTCGAGATTATCTGGGACGATTAAGATGAAACACTCTGTATAAATGGTATGTGATCGAAATTATTCAGTTTCTAGTAAGATAGCCGACAATTTTACGGTCAATAATCATGTTCAAATTGTTTAAATAATGGAACTAATTCCGAAACTATTTCTGCAAAACAAATTTGATGAATATTTATATGCAATAATCCATTGTGAATTGCTAAGGCACACAAGTTGGAGATAAGATATATTTCTCTGAGATAAAATCGAGAGAAAAACAGACATAATTTTCGAATTTAATTTTCAATGCTTTAGATCTGAAAAATATAATTGTAAATAATAAAATTTAAATTGTAAATAATAATGTTTCAATTTTTGTAACTGTAGGGGACGGTTAAATTATTCGTTATATTGTTTCTTTGTCTTAAATTATTCTCATTGTATTTGTATTATCATTAACGTCGACATCAATTGTTTTCGTGTATATGTATAGCTCGTTTTTATTATTACGTTTTTATTTATCTTTACTAGCGGTTAGGACAAGAGTCGATTCGAAAATGATTTCGAAGCAAAAGTCAGTTCGACCCGGTGAGGCAGTCCTCGATTAAAAGCCGAAAAGAAAAGACGTATTAGACGAAAAGACGATAACGTGAAAGTGGCGGCGAGTGTTTCCGAGTTTTTTGTCTCTGCGATTGTGGCCGATTTAACATATTTCGATAGGAGAAATTGTATAAAATTACTATTAAATATATACATATCCGTTCTTCATCGAACATTGATTTTACTAATTTACAATTGCAGCTCCGTCCTCTTTCATCTATTACATCCTATTATTAATCTTACGATTTTTAAATCTTTTTTCTCCTACATAACTAAATAGTTTATGTTTTTATGTATGTATAAGAATTATTTCATAACCTTCTGCACTTCAAAAATGTGTTTAATATATTGAAAATATATTAAAATATAATATAAAATACATTTATATATACACATATACATACATTTATATACAAATAAAGAGATTATCAGCTCAAGCAGAAATATCGTATTAAATTCAAAACATATACTCGGTAAATAACTGAAAACACTATTTATTTTTCTTATTTTCCTTCAAACCGCTATATACAAATTTATGATATATAGTACATATAATATGAAAAGAGATCTTGATTGAATAATAATATTGATTTGAATATCTGCACGAGATGAAAGAAACATGTTATGTCTGAGATGAACAAAAAGTTTCAAGTCTCGCTTTTCGAAGATGCAGATTAAACCCGTATACTACATTATAGTTTATTAAATTAAATAAATAATAGTTTCTTTATTGCTACACTAAGTTCATATTGCACTGCACTGAACTAAACTAGTGCAAACGAGGACAAGTTAACGTGAGCAAGTATAAAGAACGTTTTCAGTAATCAACATGGCGCATTACAAGGTATCATTAGATTCTTCTGATGAAGAATACATAAATATAATGCCACCTAATATATTATGTGCAGCTATTTTATTAATAATAGATATAATTTTATGAATATAAAATTATATCTAATATAGTTATAGCATAAAAAGATTTTTATACACAAAACTATCTTTTACTAAGACACTAAATTTTTTCAAATTTGATAATTTAATACTATTACAGTTTGATTTTCTTAAATTTTAATTGTAAATACAATTTTAGTATTTATGTTGAGAATTCAAACAGACTCTCGAAATAGAAAATAATGTATAATAAGTAGAAAACGTAAATAAAAAATAAATCGGCACAATGAGAATTTATAATTTAGTGTTTATAACTTAGTTTTAAGAGAAAATTGTTGTCTATCAAATTAAATCTTCCACTCTTTAATAACTTACCCGGTTCTCTCTTACCGGTTCCCGCTTGTTCTTCTTCAAGATTCAGTGCAGTGAGTACAGAGAACTATGGCACTGGATTTTGTTGTACCGCAATAAAGAACGTTCTGGTGCTACTAGTGTACACTAGAGCAGAAAGTTCGGCAATAAAGAACAAACCTAATGTTATAAATGGTAAATAATGTTATCGGTAAATATTGTGTTATTAAAATTGTAAACATCTTTCAAACACGACATAAATTTATCTATTTATCTAACATTTATTTATTTTTCTTTTCTATTTCTAATTTATCTATGTAACATTTATCTACTACGTATTAGTTTTTGAAATATCAAGAGACACGATAGTATTTTGTGTTAAATACACATGTAGTACAAAACCGATCGTGTATCTATACGCGAGTCGGATATCTGAGATAATTAAATCTCTGAAACACCGTCGACATATGAATATATGTAATATTAGATGCCAATGGCTGAGGGGAGCGTGAGATCAGGGGTAAAAAGATATTCCTATATATATATATATATATATATATATAGGAAACTTACATATTCTCGCCAAAAAACGAGGAATAAATTGTCATCATGCTTCTTTTACGGACTTGATCGCATGTCACCGTTGAGATCGTCGTGCCATACGGTTCATTGACCTTAGGTTTATTGTTATCGTTACTGTATGTTACCGATGAGTTGTCTACGTAATGTTCGCGTACTGTTATATTTATTCTTATTTTACTTCTATATTCTCGCTTACGCGGTTCATTTTCATATATATATATCTGTTTGTTCTATCGATTACATTATTCTATTATTTTTTTAATCATACATGTATTCATATGTCATACAGTTATATTAACCGTTTTAGGTTCGAACACGTTTATACGTTTTACCAGTCCTTATGACTATTTTTTTTTTTTTATTGCTGAAGAAGACTCAGTGTAGTCGAAACGTCCAATTTGTTTTATATGTTTTAGTTTGAATAAAACTTGAGCGATTTAATTTATATATTTTTTGTTATAACATCCTTTAGGCTCGATTGATGCTTCTAGTGGCCTTCTTATTTCTCATGCAATTTGAATATATAGGAGTATAAGGAGGAATAGGAATAGGAATATATACAGGGTGTCCCAGAATCACAGGCCAATACTGATAGGGTAGGTAGAGGATGGAGTAAAGATGGGAATGAGATAGGACACCTCTGTCCGATCATGCACCCCCGCGGAGATACAGAGGGTGGAAGTTGTACGAATCCGCGGCGCGCTATGACAAGCCGCTTGTCGGTGAGGCGAGCGTGCGAGTAGTGGTGTTGTCTCCACTAGCCTCACCGACAAGCGGCTTGTCATAGCGCGCCGCGGATTCGTACAACTTCCACCCTCTGTATCTCCGCGGGGGTGCATGATCGGACAGAGGTGTCCTATCTCATTCCCATCTCCACCCCATCCCCTACCTACCCTATCAGTATTGGCCTGTGATTCTGGGACACCCTGTATATATTTATATATATGTACATATACATAACATATATATGTATATATTATATACACAGCAATATATATATATATACTGTATATATATAATTACACACACATATATATATATATATATATATATATATACAGGGTGGGGAAAAAGTACCGGGACACCTAAATAACTTCTGAACGGTTTGAGATATCGGATTGAAATTTACGGGGTTACAATAGTATCACACAATCTACCACACATAACACCAAAAACGCCCATTTTAACACCCCCGGGGGTGGGGGGAAGGGAGGCGAAAAAATCTTAAATGGAATATGGGATCGAGTGAGGGTTTGTTCGAAAGAGCTTTTCGAGACAAGAACAACGCGATGTTGCCGAGGTCTCTACGATTTTTTTTCGCAGAGTTATGATCATTTAAACATTGAGATTTCGCAGTAGCGGAGGGTGTGTGTGCGTATGTGCGTGCGTGCGTGTGCAAGACCGGGTGTGTGTGTGTGTGTGCATGTACGTGTGTGCGTATGTGCGTGCGTCAAACTGTTTCGTACTTGCAATGCGTACCGAGAGTACTTGTCACGGTTTGCGTAATTCAAGGAGCGGCATCCACCCTCTGGGACGATCCGTGCTCGCTTAATCGGTCGATCGATAAATCAAAACATGAATTATTCACAAAACCGTAGCACTGCCGTTTATTGTCAGCGCACGTGGTCTCAGTTTTTCGTTTCCAGGTTCTTCCTCGAAGTTTGGATCACGAACACGGTTGAAATTGATTTCAATCTTAGATCGTACCCAAGTTCTGTTCGATTTTCGCTTCCCGAGTTAATTTTTAAACATTCATTACAGTTTACTGTATCACAATCCGTGATTTTTACTCTTCGCTTTATTTTTAATAACTTTTAACACTTGAGTATCCAAGTATTAGTTTATTTAGTTTTTATCTCTTCAGTCAACGATGTTACATCTTTCTGAACAAGAACGCATATCTCTTTGATGATGAGAGACTGGGGCGATCGATTGAGATCGTACAATGACATGAGACAGCTTTTCAATGAAACTTTTCGTAATGAAGGTACTGCCATTTCAAGATCTACAGTCGAGAGAACGATAAGGCGTTTCAACGAAATTGGAAGTGTTAAAAATCGTCCAGTATTAGGTAGGCCAAAGTCAGCAACAAATCCAGAAAAATCATTGAATGTTCTACAATCTTTCATCAAAAATCCGCATGATTCAAGTCGTAAAGTTGCAACATGACATTGATAAAAAGTCTGTTCTTAAAATATTAAAAAATAATAAATTTCATCCCTATAAAGCCTATCTTGTGCAAGAGCTAAATGAGGATGATTTTGATAGACGCATTGAATTTTGTGAGTTGATGATGGAAAGAATAGACGAGGATCCTAACTTTCTATCAAACATAGTTTTCTCAGATGAAGCAACATTTCAGATAAATGGCAACGTTAATCGGCACAATTGTAGATTCTGGTCTGACGCAAATCCTCACTGGATTGAAGAAACACGCACGCAGTATCCGCAAAAATTAAATGTGTCGACAGGTATTCTCAATAATGCCGTCATTGGTCCATTTTTCATCGATGGAAATTTAACAGCTGCGAAGTACGAGGATATGCTGAGACATGAAATAGTTCCAGCAATACAGGCAATCGTGGGGGATAATTTTGAGGACACATGGTTTCAACAAGATGGTGCTGCACCGCATTACGGAAGGAACGTCCGTCATTATCTTAGCACAATGTTTCCTGAGCGATGGATAGGTAGGAGAGGAGCTATCGAATGGCCTCCTAGATCGTCTGACCTAACACCTCTCGACTACTTTCTGTGGGGTTACTTAAAAGAAAGAGTTTACAAAACAAAACCACAAAATCTGGATGAATTACGAAATCGGATTCTTCAGGAAGCTGCTCTTATCCCTCATAATTACATTCAAAATGCCGTTTTATCTTTTTATCATCGGATAGCTTGTTGTCAAACAGTTGACGGTGCACATTTTGAACAATTGATATAAACCTCCCTACAATTGCCTTAGTTGATTATACACACACACCCGGTCTTGCACACGCACGCACGCACATACGCACACACGTACATGCACACACACACGCGCACACACACACACACACACACAGCAGAGGGGGTTTGGAGTCGTTAACTACTGTGGAATTGACGAACCACGGGGTCCCTGTCTCTTCTGTGAAACACATTTGCACACACGCACACACACCCTCCGCTACTGCGAAATCTCAATGTTTAAATGATCATAACTCTGCGAAAAAAAATCGTAGAGATCTCGGCGACATCGCGTTGTTCTTGTCTTGAAAAGCTCTTTCGAACAAACCCTCACTCGATCCCATATTCCATTTAAGATTTTTTCGCCTCCCTTCCCCCCCACCCCCCGGGGGTGTTAAAATGAGCGTTTTTGGTGTTATGTGGTAGATTGTGTGATACTATTGTAACCCCGTAAATTTCAATCCGATATCTCAAACCGTTCAGAAGTTATTTAGGTGTCCCGGTACTTTTTCCCCACCCTGTATATGGATGATACATGCGAGCTGACGCAAGTTAGCCGAATGTATACGAAACTGACTGAATATATCCGAGCTAGTACTGAATCTCAGATTTTCTTCACCCCTGATCTCACGCTCCCCTCGGCCATTGACATCTGTTATATATATATATATATATATATATATTAGTATGTTGTGTGGACGAATAGTACTGAATAACATAGAATTGTCTGAACTGCCAGTACTCTCCTTACCGCGAATCTGATTCTCCCGCTGAACTAACATTCCGTCCATATTCATATGTCGACTGAACCGATAAAATTCTTAAAACCGGAATTACACGACGCGTGGCTCGACGAATTTAGCCCTTAAGCCTTGTGTCCACGATACCAGAAGTCGGTCCGAGATTTTGATCCGAGAAATATGTTGCCAATCAACTTTTATGGAAAAGAGGCAATTTTATTAGCTGAACACTTCGTCAAAATCTCAGACCGATTTCTGATATTGTGGACACAAGGCTTTAGATCATACACTACTGGACCGCGCATTCCTTCATCATCTTAATGTTGTTGCCGAATTACACAAAGTTAAAGAAAAAGTCCCTCGCAATGTGACAGAGAGTCATCGACAAGGATTAAAATAAACATTACCACATTGTAACTGTACTCTATTCAAAATTACTGTAACATAACTGTAATAAATTAAACTGGGAGTTAACCGATTGAGTGCCACGGGTTTTTGTTGTTTTTCAATCGAAAATTGCCAAGCGGCGCGGTAGCGTTCTTTTCATTCCGTGTCCAAAAATGCTGAGCGACGCGATAGCGCTTGTTTTATTGCCGAGCGTGCTGTGATTGCCCGCTTCGCAGCCTACAGTGCTGGCATTTTTGGACACAGGACAGAAGAAGCGCGATCGCGTCGCTTGGAACTCAAACGGTTAAATCGGAAGTACGACCGAGTACCTTGCTATTTTTTTTCTTGGTAACATTCTTTCGTCCCATGAGAATGCATGGTCCACTATATGGTCTAAGGGACTTAAACGACGCGTGGCTCGACGAACTAATCAACAAGTTAAAAAAAGAGGGAATTCGCAAAGCGAACTTAAAAGAATTGAAAAGAATAAGAATGGTCGAGCCACACACGTCATTTAAGTCCGACTTAAGATGTACATGGACCTCATCAGAAAAGTGAAACCAATACAAAAAACAAGGCAGAATAGAGGGGCTATGCTCTCTCTCTCTCTCTCCTCTCCTCCTCTCCCCCTCTTTCCCTCCCCCTCTCTCTCCGTCTTGCATGGATGAGTTACGCAATAAAAGCAGTCAGGTTTAATGCAGTGTTTATAATGAGATTTTAGACAGAAAACTTAAAACTTTAAGTCAAAATTGACTAATCACAGTGTAAGAAAAATAATCGAATGTGATTGGTTAATTTCGGTTTAAAGCTTAATTCTTATATCTAAATCTTATTGTAGACATTGCTTAAGACTGTCTTAAGTATAGTCTTAAGATGATATAAATCAATCACAAAGCTGTGTTAGCATTTTAAGACATTACTTAAGATGGTCTTGAAATAAGAATTATGAATTCCAACCTTAGTTTGGCTTATACCTTATTCCACATAACAACATACCATAACTTTTGCATGTTCTCATATATGTAATATTACTATATTGTTAAAAAGAGTTCAGATACTGAAAACATCATAGTACAGATGTACCATCCTCTCACTTCCACAATTCTTGAACTATAACGCAAATGTGCATGTGCGCGTTTCATTGTACCTCTTTAACCTAATTAATGTCATTAGTTAACCAATGAAAGCTTATTATTTAAGCACGTCACATTTTGTCACATTTTGTTCTATTCGCCCAGAAACAAACAATAATAATATGATCCTATTATTATGTATATATATTATAATTTATGTTTATATTTTATACCAAAAAAATAAAAATAAACATTTTCGACAATACTATTTGTTCTTAATTAATACATATGTCTTTAGTTTATACTTTTATAAAATTGATGTATTTAGTGTACTCAAGCCTTATGGAACCAAGTAATAGAGTAGGAGTCACACCAAGTACATTACTTTTTATATAAGTTTAATAAAAGAATTAAATTGTAAGTATAAAAGTAATTAAAATTTAACAATTAGAAAATTTGTATTTAAAACTTTTTTTTAAATACACACAAATGTTAAAATGTAATAAAAAATATTATTTAAGTTACTTTTATACATAATTACTATCAAATATTTTAAATTTAATTTTTGTCTTATTTGTGCATTTTTTATTATCATAACACAATTCAATCTTATTTAATCTTATTATTAAACGTAGCTTTTTAAACTAATCTCTGAACATGCCAACACATGTGCATGTAATGTTGTTTAGTTCTAAATCGCGCGCGCGCGCGCGCATGTGTGGGTGTGTGTGTGTAAATATAATGAAAAGTTTTTTTTTTAAGGCAAAAAAGAGTGCTAAGCTCAAAAACTGCACTCTTTTTTATGAAAATAATTTGAACAATACAATGTTTTTTAAATTTAGTTTTACTAGAAAAGTAGTAACATGAAACATTGTGCCAACTAAGCATAAGTTTACATATTAAAATTTAATTCTTTTATTATACTTATATAAAAAATAATGTACTTGGTGTGACTCCTACTCCATTACTTGGTTCCATAAGGCTTGGGCGCACTGAGTACATCAGTTTTATAAAAGAATTAATTTTATAATATGTAAACATGTATTGAGATGTTTTGAGTGTGGAGAATGGATGGAAGAGAGGGTGAATAAGGAGCGGTGCATTTGGACACCGTACAAATGAACACCGTTCAGTTGCACACCGTTCGATTGGACATCAAAAATGCATACTGTTCGATTAGACACTGTTCTATTGCGTGAATCGCGAAAATATATAAAGGTTATAATATCTGTCAAAGTAGATTTGAATGACAAACTAATGCAACTTTCCACGCGAAGCGAGTTTCACACTCATGCGACTTTCCACGCAAAGCGAGTTCCACCCGACGAGGGGGGGGGGGGGTGCGGGGAGGTCCCCCCGCATCCCTTTGGTGTGTGTGTGTGTGTGTGTGTGTGTGTGCGTGTGTGTGTGTGTGTGTGTGTGTGTGTGCGGGTGCGCGCACGGGCGTGTGTTTCAAATTCACTTTGTAATAGCTGATAGATTACCAAACTCATATCACCTTTACATTACCAAAATCATATCACCTTTATCTGTCCATGATAAAATATGATGTCCAAATTGTTTTCAAAACATATTAATTCAATGTAAAATTAATAACACCAGTACCTTTTGGTCAGAGAAATGTAAAGTTTCGATATATTTTATTTTGACAAATATTATAATTTTTATATACTGTCGTGATTCACGCAATAGAACGGTGTCCAATCGAACAGTATGCATTTTTGGTATCTAATCGAACGGTGTCCAATCAAATGGTGTCCAATCGAACGGTGTCCAATCGAACGGTGTCCAAATGAAGGCCACTCGGTGAATAGGATGTGTTAGGCTATGTTGAGACGTGTTGGGATATAATAAGATGTTGTTAATGACATATATTACTAGATCAAGCATTCGCATAGTTCGTAGACGAAAGGGGTGAAACTGGCCGTTGACAGTTTAAGATAGAGTGAGAACGTTGAACTGCTGTTGTTCTCTTCATTCTGTTCTCTTCATCATGTGTGTGTCAACTTGATAGTTTACGATGAGAATGAGAAGGACAACAGCGGTTCAACATTCTCACTTTATCTTAAACTGTCAACGATCGGCTTCACCCTTCTAAGGAAATGCTTAGTCTGGTAATATATGTCATTGGATGTTATGGGTAGAAAGTAGTGTGTATGTGGGTGGTTAAGGAGGGGGATGGAGGGTGTTCTGTGGTGTAAGTGCACGCGAGTATTGAAATATCGAATTACTGGATCCCGAACATCGGACACTGGAACGACGATATCGGACGATTCCGGAAAAATGTTTCTTAAAATCATCTGATTTTAACATATATATTTAAAAATTTTAAATATTCGCATACATAAACGCGCGTACTTGACATGAAACACTAGCATGTCTTTTGTACAATATACATATAATACAAGATGCATCTCTCCCTCTTTCTCTTTTCTTTTTAATCTCCTTCCGTCCTTCCCACCCTCCCTACTTTTCGCCCCTCTCTCTTTCTCTTTCTTTCCCTCTTAATTTCAAGAAGTCATAAATTTTTACAGAATTTTTTAATCAAAATTTTTCATATTTTTAAGTAACACTTTTAGCAATATCTTGATTTCTTAAAGCCAAATTTTGATTTTTTTCTAATAATACTGGTTATTATAAAACTACTTATCAGAATCTAACTTTTTTTGCCTAGCTTGTTTGGGCTGAAAATAAAATAATGTAAACGCTTTTTCATGCCATTTTCTAATTTCTGCTTATATCTATTATATCATATTTTAATGTAATTATTTTCTAAATACTTTGTTCATATCGACATCACTTTTAGTAAGATTTAATTTTACATTTTTTTCTATATTTATTTCATTTTTAATGCGATTATTTTCTATATTCTGTTGATATTGCTGCTTAGCATGATTATTTTATAAGTTCCATATATAATACGTTTGTCTATGTTTCTTTTCTAAATATTTCTATTGTTTTTCTCCATTAATATCCTCTAATTGAACATTATTTTAATGTAAGAATTTTATATACATATATACAGTGCGTTTCAAAAGTCCCGAAACGTCTAAGTAACTTCAAAGGATTAAGTTTTAGGAAAAAAATTTCAGACAAAAGTTGTAGGCTTCAAGTTACGCATTACATAGTAAGTATTAGTATGATCTTGAATAGCACCATCAAGGTCACGTAAAAATCACTTTAAATTTTTTAAATAGAACTCCCTTTTTTCATTACATATTTTTGTAGCTCACCTCGAGAGTTTTCTAAAACACTATTATTATTTCATTAAGTTATTTTTCATTAAGTACTTTCCGAGTTATGAGGCTTGAAAGTTATGGTACCGCCGGCATTATTCAAGATGTACTACGCGAAGGTTGCTCGGTCGAATTTTATTTACACCTCTTTTGTATTCGAAGGAAAGGCAGACAACTGGAGGGCAGTCCTCCAGGTTGGGGGTTTCGGCACAGGATTAACAACCCGCCCCAGCAAAAAGTAAATGGTTATGAAACCAGAAGATAAACCTCGGACAGGACGGTCACAACGACAATGATTAGGCAAACGAAATCTGGAATTGAGACTGGGAACGTGGAACGTGAAAAGCTTATGCGAGGCAGCGACTAAGAGCCTTGTGGACGAAATAACCAAACACAAAGTCCAAATCTTAGCACTGAGATTAGACAGCAATACAACAAGAATAGGAGACTACAATTTCTACTACAGCGGCGGCCAAAAACACACGTAGGAACACCAATGTCAAATCGACGTCGATTCGACGTCTATGTGTCGATGAATGGTCGATAGAATACTTGTCGATATTTTTGTCATTTTTTCTGATAGAAAAAAATTTTACATATTTATTACGAAAAATATTAATGAGTCAGTCAGGGATAATATATCTTCTTATCCTTCTTATCCTCTCTCTATCTTATATAGATATATCTTATAAAATTTACTAAAAGACAATGAAAATAATCTTATATATATTTAATATTATAATATTCACAATTGCTCAATTAATATAAAAAGAATTTTTATTATGATGAAGTCAAAAATGACAAAAATATCGACAAGTATCGATTGACCATTCATCGACGCATAGACGTCGAATCGGCGTCGATTTGACGTTGGTGTTCCTACTGGGTAGGAATAGACTTTGCGATACACAAAGATCTTCTATACAAGGTCAAGGACTTCCGATCAGTGAGTGATAGATTATGTGCAATTAGAATCAAGACAAAGTTCTTTCATCTAAGCTTGATCAGCGCATATGCGGAAACTGAAGAAAAGGACGACATCACTTAAAGATGTCTTCTATAATGTATTGGAACGAACATACGACACTCTACCATCAAATGACGTCAAAATGGTACTGAGAAACTTAAATGCAAAGATTGGAAGAGAAGATGTGTATCAACCGACCATAGGCAAGGAAAGTTTGCATTTACTCTCAAATAACAACGGTACACGGCTGATAGACTTTGCAAGCAAAAATATGGTGGTTGTATCAACATGCTTTCCCAAGAAAAATGTACAAACAGACGTGGGGATCTCCAGATGGTAGAACGAACAACCAAATTGACCATGTATTAATCATATCATGAAAAGAAGGGAGCATCGAGTATACTGCAAGTAAAAACATATAGACAACCAAACATCGTCGGATCACTTCCTGGAGGTAAGATTTCGCTGTAGGTCAAACAGAGTACCCAAATCATGCATTAAATATTAGAAATTTAACACGAAATTTAAAAGACCCAAATAAAATTAAAACATATCTTTCAAGGTTTGACGAACGGCTGGATAGTATTCAACGATGAGCAGACCATAGACGAAAATTGAAAAAAACATACATAGGAGAGTATAGTGAGCACAGCGAAAGAGGTGTTGGGCTACCAGAAGATCGAGAACAATGACTAGTTTGATGAAGAATGCAATAGAGAGAAGAGAGCTTAGAATGCGATGGATACAGAAACCGACGAGAGGGAGAGAACTAGAATATAAGATCGCGAGGAAAGAGGCAAAAAAGATACAAAGAAAAAACGCAAACACACCAGCGACTATACAGGGTGGGCCATTTTAATCGATCCAGTCGAATATTTCGAAAACCAAGCCCGGGAGAGAAAAATTTTTCAGACAAAAGTTGTTTGGTTTCGAGGGGACCATAAGATGGTACCATTGGTTTGACCTTGAAGAATTATTTGAAAGTCACATAAAAGTCACCTCAATTTTTTTAAATGGCATTCCCTATTTTTTATTACATATTCTTGTAGCTGACCTCGAGAGCTTTCCAAAACACTATAATAAAGTATTTTTTCATTAAGTATTTTTCGAGTTATAAAGCTTGAAATAATTTCTTAATTTTACATAAACTGTAAAATATCTCGTAAAATATTTACTTTTCGATGACCTTACCTCAATACTTTTATGCACAGAATAATGAGAGGAATCAATTGGTGTAAAGAAAACACATAGTTGTTTTTAAGAAAAAATATGTAATTGTTAGTTACAAATTGCATATTTTTTCTTAAAAACAACTATGTGTTTTCTTTACACCAATTGGTTCCTCTCATTATTCTGTGCATAAAAGTATTGAGGTAAGGTCATCGAAAAGTAAATATTTTACGAGATATTTTACAGTTTATGTAAAATTAAGAAATTATTTCAAGCTTTATAACTCGAAAAATACTTAATGAAAAAATACTTTATTATAATGTTTTGGAAAGCTCTCGAGGTCAGCTACAAGAATATGTAATAAAAAATAGGAAATGCCATTTAAAAAAATTGAGGTGACTTTTATGTGACTTTCAAATAATTCTTCAAGGTCAAACCAATGGTACCGTCTTATGGTCCCCTCGAAACCAAACAACTTTTGTCTGAAAAATTTTTCTCTCCCGGGCTTGGTTTTCGAAATATTCGACTGGATCGATTAAAATGGCCCACCCTGTATAACACAAATCCAGAAGGATCTTCAGGAACACAATAGACACAAAGATAGATACATCTAATATACAGGGTGTCCCATTTTAAATAACGGATAGGAATATCTCGGATGGTAAGCATTTTGGAGGAAATTTGTTGATACAAAAGTTGTATGGTTTCAAGGGGGACATAAGATGGTGTCATTAATGTGACCTTGAATAGTTGCTTGAAGGTCACGTGAAGGTCACCTTAAATTTTTTAAATGGAACTGCCTACTTTTTATTATATATTCTTGTAGCTTATCTCGAGACCTTTCCAAAACACTATAGAAATAATTTCTTAATTTTACATGAACTATAAAATATCTCGTAAAATATTCACTTTTCGATAACCTTACCTCAATACTTTTATGCACAGAATAATGAGAGGAATCAATTAGTGTAAAGAAAACACATAGTTGCTTTTAACAAAAAATATGCAATTTGTAACTAACAATTACATACATTTTGTTAAAAACAACTATGTGTTTTCTTTACACTAATTGATTCCTCTCATTATTCTGTGCATAAAAGTATTGAGGTAAGGTCATCGAAAAGTGAATATTTTACGAGATATTTTATAGTTCATGTAAAATTAAGAAATTATTTCAACCCTTATAACTCGAAAAATACTTAACGAAAAAACATTTATTTATAGTGTTTTGGAAAGGTCTCGAGATAAGCTACAAGAATATATAATAAAAAGTAGGTAGTTCCATTTAAAAAATTTAAGGTGACCTTCACGTGACCTTCAAGCAACTATTCAAGGTCACATTAATGACACCATCTTATGTCCCCCTTGAAACCATACAACTTTTGTATGAACAAATTTCCTCCAAAATGCTTACCATCCGAGATATTCCGTTATTTAAAATGGGACACCCTGTATGTAGTAACTCAGAAGGGAATGTAGTAACGGGAAAAGAGGAGATGATGATTGGATGGAGAGATTCTTGAACGGAGAAGAAGAACAGAAACGAGTAGAAAGGTCTGATCCTCGCATGCTCGATATGAGTGAAAACAAAGAAGATGTTCCACACTGGAAGAAGTAAGGAGACAGATTGGTCGACTGAAAAATAATAAAGCACCAGGAAAAAACATACTTGCAGAGCTATTTAAACAAAGAGGCCAAGCCACCTTAAGGGGGTCATCCCATGTGACATGTCCAAAAATCGAAATTTTTTTTTTGCATAAATTGCTTTTATAATATTCCTAGAATATGTAGGTGAAATGATTTTTCGATATTTGAAGTCGTTGGAAAGTTACAGACATAGAACGGAATAGGTGTTTGGAGCATGCGGTCGAGCGCCCGACGAGGCGAAGCATCGGACTCTTTGTAATGTAATTTTGCTGCTACCTGGGACCTTTCTGAGTAATACTCATTTAAAAGAGCGCTGAATTCATTAGAAATTCTTATGTCAAATGAAACGCTACAGTAATGGTTAGTCTTGGCTTGGTGTTCAAGCAGTGTCTGTTCAGCTTCGCTCTGCGCATTGTGAGTGATTTTTGCATCAAAAATGAATGACAGAAAAGAAAGTAAATATAATCTTGCACATGCTGATCGCATGAAGAAACGAAAGTTTCGTGGCAATCAGTATACAGTTGAGCAAAGTACAGCACAGAATATACTTCAACATCAGCGAAGAAACTTTTAGGTAAACGCCTTTGACAGCAAAAGTGCAGAAAGTCATCAAACCAATATACAAAGACTTGACTCAAGATTATCTATTGACCAGATGTTTGGGAGCGGAAACTAAAAATAACAACGAGTCACTCAATTCATTGATCTGGACTTTCGCTCCCAAACACCTTTATTCTGGTCTAAAAATTGTGGAAATTGCCACTTTTTTAGCTGTGATGATCTTTAATAAAATCTCAAACAATTCTGAAGGCAATGAATATTGTAATGGGATGTGAAATTGGCCGCGAAGCCCAAGCTTATATTCACCATCACGATCAAGCTCGCATTGATCGCTCCGAGCGACGCTCGAGTGATTTCGCAAAACAAGCCAGGATTGAAGCCAGGGAAGAACAAGCGGCTTTGTAGGATTTCTACGAGGCAGAGGAAGGCGTGTTATATAGACCAGGCATAGCAAACTAATGGTGAGTCAAAATTTTCTTTGTGTAAATCGTACTTGAACTTTTAAACGCGTTTTTCTCAAAACTGTATTTTTCAAACTGGTTGTCATGATATCTCAAAAACTATTAAACGGATTTCGCTCAAATTTGTATGGTATATTCAGTACATCTATAGTTCTAGCCCGAACCAAAACAATTCGGATATCTAACGTAGTTTTTTTTTAAGCTGAAAAAGTAAAACAAAATGATAAAACTTGGAACTTAATTTTTTAAACCGTACCAAAAATTCAATTTTTAATATTTTCATTTTATTTTGGTACCGGCGATAGCCACCGGTTTACAAATTAAAATGTTTGAATTTTTTATTTCAGATAAGCAAAACTTCTGGAATCATGGCAACCATCAACCAACTGTTTTTTCACGTGAGTGTCTTTCGAACGGTGTAAAGTCGATTCAGCTCCATAATTTGGTTTGAAAAAATTCTGAGCGATTGTCAAAATGTTAATAAATGTGTGGTAAAAATTCAAAGATAGTGTGTTTTAATGGTTCATCAAAAAAAATTCCTCTAAAAAGCGAAAAAAACAGCCATCACATGGGAATAACCCCCTTAAGTGTAATATATATAAAATAATAAAACACAAGTATGGAGGAAAGAAAAGATCCCAAGAGAATGGGAAGAAAGCATTATCTGCCCTAAAAAGGGAGATAAGTTCTTGTGAGGAGGTATTCCTGTTGAATACAGTTTATAAAATCTTTACATCCATTATTAGCGGATGGAGCCATATGTCGAGAACGCCATAGGAGAATATCAGGCAGGTTTTCGTAACCACAAATCAACAATGGATCAACTCTTCACGATAAGACAAACCCTAAGAAATTTTTGGAAACATAACATTGATATTAACTGTTATGAACTTTAGACAGGCATAGACTTTTGACAGCATCAATAGAAAGAGACTATACAGTATCATTGGACCTAGGAATACAGTATATTGGACCTAGAAATTCTCCCTAAACTGGTCAGACTAAGACAAAGGCAACCATAATGTCATCTAAATGCTCGGTCAGGATTCAGGGAGAATTGAAACCTGAATTTCACTGTTAGGAAAGGATTAAAACAAGGGGATAGCCTGGTCCCGATGCTGTTTAACCTGGCTCTGGAAAGAGTCATAAGAAAAATTAAAGTAGACACCAACGATGTTTTAAATTACAAATCTAGACAACTGGCAGGATACGCGGATGATATTAACTGTCTGACAAGATCATAGTCTGACCTTAAGGAAATTTTTAAAGAACTGGAAGGAGCGGAGAAAAAAATTGGACTACAAGTAAATAAGGAAAAGACAAAGATGCTAGTAAGTCCAAAAAACATAGAAGAGTGAGACAGAGAATACCTTTTAAAGAATACAATTTCGAAGAAGTACAAGAGTTTAAATACTTGGGGTCCATGATAACTAGCAATAACGACGAAAGACGTACACGAAAGAATTCAAGCAGCAAACAGGACATATTTCTCGATACTACCGCTAATGAGATTCAAGGACGTACACATTAATGACTAAAGTCATACTATATAAGACTCTAATACGTAGTATAATTATGGAGAGGATACATATGGAGAGGAGGCATGATCCATAACATAAAAAATCTCAAATGATTTAGACGTCTTTGAAAGAAATATCCTACGAAAAATATATGGATCAGTCCATGAGAACATGGGGAATTAGGTATAATTACGAGTTATACCAAAAACATAACGCGTCTAAGCTATCAGAACATTTGAGGATGATGCGTCTTTGATGGACCGGACATGTGCAACGCACAGAGAACACAAGAATGCCAAAGAAAAGAAAGCTCTGAGGACTAAGACATATAAAGGCCGAACAAGGGGAAGACCGCGAGTGAGATAGGAGGCTGAAGTGACGGAGGATGCGGAAAATTTACTCGGTGTGAGAAACTGGAGGAAAAATACGGAGGACCACGATGGATGGAGAGCCAAACAGGAGGCCATAGTTCGTATCTGAGCTGTATGTAGTGCCATCGAAGAAAAAGAAGAAGAATCCAAATACGTAATAAAAAATGTCCTATTATATGAGGTTTACAAGAAAAATCAAGAGAAAAATTAAAAGTCTCTAAAAATGTATTTTTATTCATTCATGTTTTGAATCGGTGTAAATTAGACTATTTGGATTTATAAAATATGTGTCGATTTATTTTCTTCATATTATTATATTTTTTTTTTTAAATGAACTTGAAATTCTAGTATTGTCGACTGGTCGAACTTCCGTCGTGAGATAATTTATTGATGTTCCTTTCTTTATTTCCTTTTTTTTATTATTATGAATTTACTATTTATTTTTTTTTTTTTGCTACATATGTATTTTCGGTAGTTATTTAATAGATTGAATTAATTTCAGGAATGATTGCAAGAAAAAAAGAATAGTTGAAATTGATGAAGGTAGAAAAAAAGGAAGTACAACAAAAGACGTCATAGACCCAATTTATCAGCAAATTATCGCCAAATTGGCATCAAATTCACTCAAAGCTTTGTGTCAAATATTTTAATATTTGTGTCTGCAATCAGCTCGTGTTTTGGTGAAGCTTGCGGATATAATCTTGACATTATATGAATATGTCTTAAATATTCCGTTTATATTTACTTTGACATAAAAATAGATGGTATGTTGATAAAAAAAAGTCCGTATTTGAAATGTTTGCTCGTTTTTGCGTCCCCAACATTTTTCCTAAAATAACTGGATCCATTTTATAACTATCATATTTTGATAGGTCTATAATCTGAAAAATTTTCTGTGCAATAAAAAATGTTAAAAATGATTGTATCTGTCAGCCTTGAATGATTATACATATATTTTTTACTAACAAGAAAATGTCGGAAGTGTCCTCCGATCTTGACGAGCTTTTATTACAATATATTGTTTTCCCACTTAAAATAAGGGGGATAACATATTTTTTTATATGTGTCTAATCGCATGTTTAGGGAGTGAAAGACCCCTTTGAAAAAGATCGGTTTTTCTTTTTCGGAGCAAATATCTTTGAAACTAAAAAAATAGAAAAATAGAAAAAATTTTTTATAGAAAAGTTGAATAATTTCAAAAATACTAGGAGATAATTTTTTTATTTTTCAAGTTTTCCCCACCACTTAATTTTTTTCAAAGTATGAAATTTTTTATCATCAATATACGTCACGCCGAAAAATAAAGACGTTCTTAGGTGTACTTGTTATTGCGATAAATATTATCACATGCCTCGGTAGTCGAATTGGTATGACACCCGCACGGAATGGGGGAGTTCCAGGTTCGAATCCTGGCTGAGGTAATATTTTTCGCAATAAATTATTTAAATGTAGGGGATGGGGGGTATGATTAACACCAACATTTGAAATCAAATTGATTTTAAGTTGGTGATTGTGGTTGCGTTTAAAGGGCGACAGTGTCGACGCGCAACTTATGTTTAATTGTGTACTGCGATAGCGCAGATCCTTGATTGGCCAAAAAGATCTTGGCGCGACCGTAAAAATAAGGCGAATCAAAGTTTCAATTCTTACTTTTTATCATCAAATTGAAGCTTATCCCAGCGAGAAATGATCTTTCAGTCGATGTCGAAACAATTTCGGATCGACATCGATTTAACGGTTTCGACATCGATTCGATATCATTTCAACGTCGATCGACGAGCCATTTCTCGCTGGAATTTTATTACAAATTCAACCATGTGTCACAGCTGTGTTATGAAATATCATGTTTAAGAATTCAATCATAGAATGCTCCTTCCTGTGCCTTACTACTTTTGTATTTAACACTCTTTTCTAAAATGTAACCTTCCTCCGAGATTTTGAGGTGTCCCAATCTTTCCGAAACACCCTGTATATGTACGTATATATATGTTTATGTATGTATATGTGCGTGCGTGCGTGCGTGCGTGCGTGCGTGCGTGCGTGCGTGCGTGCGTGCGTAGGCAGCCGTGCGTGCTTTGCATGTTAACATAGAAAAACGCGTTATGAGGTTTACGCGCGTGCGGGCGTGCGTGCGTGTAGGCGGTCGTGAGGGCGTGCGGGCGTGCGGACGTGCGGGCGGGTGTGCGTGTAGGCGGGCGTGCGTGTGTGGCGTGCGACTTGCGGCGCGCGCGCGCGCGCGCGTGCGTATACACATGTAAAAAGTATTGGAACCCTTTAGTAGGAGCTTTCCAGCAAAGAACACAGGTAACATAAAGTGACACAACATTCAACACAGTACTTTTCAACAACAGTACAACATGACACAAGTATACACAACCTAAAAGCTGAGTTGAGTTTGTGTCAAAAAACATGTTTAGCAACTATTTGGAAAAATTAAAAATTAGCAACTTTAACATTACTTGTCCTTTACAAAATGAAAATGCATATGTTAGATAGTTAGATCCTAAAACAAGAAGTAAAATTTGGCAAGAAATAGCTACTTGTAATTCTACTGGAAGACAAATTGGAACAAAATATTGAGGCATGTATAATCTTTTTTATAATTATTTAAAATTTACATTATTTTAAAAATAAAAATGTTTATACATAGTTTATACATAGAAGATATACATAAACAAATATAAATATAATAAATTCTTAAAATGTACCTAATATACTACGATGTGTTTACATTCTATATAATCACTTTTATTTCAATTATGCTTATTATATAAAAGAGCACACTTTGCATAAATTTTTAGGTGTATTAACATTTTTTAAATATAATTATTATACTTTATTCTAAAAAATATTTATTATTTGAAGCATTAAGTTTAAAATAAATATTTTTAATTAAATTTAATTGTCATATTAAAAATTTTTATTTATAGAGCGTGTGAAAGAGAAAAAGAGAGAGAGAGAGAGAGAGCATATTCAATTTTGATTATTATATATAGGTTAAATATTATAATTGAGGTTTACAATGAGTTTTCAAAATACTATAATGAAGAATCTTTTCATTGAGGATGTTCTGGCTATACAGTCCTAAAACAAAAGTTACTTCAATTTGAAATTGATGGAATTCTATACTTTCTTGGTTTAAGATATGCATCACATATACTTTTATCTTGTAAAGCACTTAATAATTACTTAATATGACATCTGACACTGCAAATTAATATATGTGTATATTTTACAAATTTTGTGATTGTCAGCAAAAAAATTTTAGGCATGAATTACATGATACCAAGTGCAAGAAACGGAAAAGTCTTTCATATAATAATAATATTTAATACAGGCACTCAATCTTACTTAAAATACATAAGATATGTAAAAAATATGATGTTGGAAATAGCTCTTAGGCACAGCAATACACACATCTTAGCGGTAACATTGTGTGATATATTTATCACCAGAAATAGTGCCATGTACACTACGAGTTATACGAGCAACCTTCTGCAACCTGCGCGTATGTGTTTATGTTCTCCTCTAAAAACATGAATTATTGTATACTTTCTCTGTATCTCGCGCGATTATCATATCCGTTTCTCTTAAATAAAAGGTTTCGTCCTTCCCAAATAAAGACTTTTGTTCGTTCAAACACCTTATCTTATGATTAACATAATAATTAAGAGTACATCGTAGCACATTTTCGAAATTTTGAATCATTTTTCATTAATAACTCAAGACTAAATTAGTGAATCAATATCAGCCTTTTTTAGAAATACTGATTATTATTTAATTGACTCCTAAACAAAGTTTTAGAATATTGTCAATGATGCTTCTTTATAATTTCGTTTATATAAGTGAGAATATGCGACTACTCCATAAAAATTCATGCAAAATTAATTGAATAACTCGTGAACCGATTAGAGAATCTGTTTCAGGTTGTGCATACGAGTTCAGATAATAAATGGAAACAATCTATTAAATTTTCAGGTCATTGTCAATAAAATGTTAGAGCTAGAACATCCTTAAGTACTTTCTGAGTTATAAAGATTGAAAGTTGCAATACTACCGACATTAACATTACCTAAGATGTACATGGAAGTTGCTCAGCGGACTTTTGTCTGCGTGTGCGTACGTGTGTGCACGCGCGCGTGTTATAGCAGAGATAAGGACTCCATGATTCTTCATTTCATTTGATTCTTATAACTTATACTTTTATTATTTTATTATTATATTTTTATTATAATAGAGATAAATATATATAAATTCTGGGTTTTAAATAGTGTATGCGCAATACACAATTTTATAGCATAACCTCTTTTATCTATTCTCACCTCCTAGCAGTGAACCCTAGTAACCTCACTAGTGTGAAAGATAAGGAGGTGAGAGCTAACGAGGAAAGAAAAAGTATATATGTATACCCAAATAGCAAAACATCAACAGACTGCTAGCAGATTCAAGCAAAACATAGTGTGCAATCTACTGTGTCCTCTTGCTTTGTATTCTACCAACAAGCCTGTTAACGTGATCTGATGGCAGATTGTTGGCAGACCAAGCAAATCCTGCTGATACAAACTGTCGCTGGACTGTCAGCAGAAACCGAGCAAAGTCTACTAATCTGACACCAAATTGTCGCCAAAAATTGAGCAATATCTGCGCAACGTAGTTTGAAAACAAATAATATCATATATAAAGAATAATTTTTCAAATTTTTAATTGATTTATTAATTTGAGATTGTGTTAATTTCTTTCAGCAGTGTTAACAGCGTTGTTTATGTCTAATCTGTTCTATTTCCATTCTGTTAACATAGTGTGTAACAAACATTTCAAAATCATTGTATTTTTACTAGATATTTATAGCAATTCCTGAGAGCTTTACTTTTTGGAGAAAAGAATGTTGAACATGATTGATACCGTTACCTTTTTACTTTAGATATGTAGATGACATTGCAATCACAACACCTTATGATTTAGTGAATGATATACTTAACATATTCAATTCTTTTTACTTTGGAATATAGTTTATGATGGAAGTAGAGAGAGATAAATTAAACTTTTTAGACATTACATTAATCAAATACAGAATGTTATCGACTAATTGATACCATAAACCTGCCTTCTCGGGGAGATATCTCAATTTCATATCGCAGTACTCTCTTTCACCTAAAAAGGACACAATAATGGGTATGGTGGATAGACCTTTCTTGTTATCACATCCAAAATACCAAATATGCAGCTCATAATAGAAATTTTATTTGATAATGACTACCCACTACATTTTATTTTCAGGACGATCAGAATGAAATATTTAAATTTCTAATAGAAAAAGAGCTTTAAAAAATAAATAATACAGATTGCAATAATGAAAGAGTATCTTTAACTCCATGGTTTTCAGTTCCTTTTATTAATGCTGTTTCTAAAAAATGTAATAATTTAACAAGAGATCTAGATATCCTTTCATTTTACAGTTTGAATAAATTGATTAAATATATTAAAGGGTCCGGCTGCAGAAATTTAGATAACGTTACAGAAGCACGCGCAAATTTTTTTGGTAGCTCGGATTTTTATAAAGCGTTATAGAAACGGTTGTCCCTTCCCTTAATTCTAGGAAAAATAGTGCATGTCGCGATACGTTTTGAGGCAAGTGCCGATCTGGCTGCTGAAATTTAATGGCGTTATAGGAATGGAAGAAAGAAGGAAGAGGAGGAAAATAATACATGTGTGAATGTACGTTTGAAATAATATTTTATTGTATGTGTTTTTACATATTACATTTTGTCAAAAATTAAAGCTACCAACTCGCAATCAACGAGCTGATGCTTGTTGAAGGCATCGCCTTTTAATCTGCGATTCCAGCACCATATAGCAATCCTTCTTCTTCTTTTTCATAAGCATCATTTAGAGCTTGCATCTCCTCTTGTCTTGCTTCCTTGGTCTCCAAAGCGCTGCGTCTATTCTGTCGTTTCACACTCATCCATTTATTGTGCGTAATTAAAGCTCCGCGAGCCAACTGACATATTTCTCTTGTAACTTTCACACACGCGTGGATGGTCAAAGCTAAACTGACGTTAACCGACGCTCTACCGAAATATTAGATGTACAACTTTGCTTCCGCCGTTTTCCTATAGATAGCTTTAGCGGTAAGTGATGGTCGAAATAAATAGATCATAGACGTCATACAATAAACTTAGGCATCTGTCAACATAACCCCATAGAAACATTAGTCGATTTGTGTCTGCATCATAAAGTTATTCTCGATTGAAAATTTCAGTTTACGAGCCAAATTCTTGTCATTTGCGGGAGGTTTTAATTTTCTGCTTCAATATGAAGAAATCTGCGGTTGAGGCTCATCGAATGCTCTCAAATACTTATGGTGAGGCCGCTATTAGTGAAAGAACGTGTCGTGAGTGGTTTCAACGCTTCAAGAACGGTGATTTTGACGTCGAAGACCGGCATAGCGGTGGAAGAGAGAAGGTTTTCGGAGATGCAGAATTGGAAGCATTACTTGATCAAGACTCGTGTCAAAATCAAGAAGAATTGGTACGATCATTGGGAGTGACTCAACAAACCATTTCAAAACGCCTCAAAGCTATGGGAATGATTCAGAAGCAAGGAAATTGGGTGCCGTATGAGTTGAAGCCGAGAGATGTTGAACGGCGCTTGCTTGTGAACAGCTGCTTGAAAGGCAAAGACGGAAGGGATTTCTGCATCGCATTGTGACTGGGGACGAAAAATGGGTTACGATAACAAGCGCAGAAAATCATGGGGAGTTCCCGGCTATGCTTCCACGTCGACAGCCAAACCGAATATTCACGACTCCAAGGTCATGCTCTGTATTTGATGGGATCAGCTCGGCGTAGTATTATGAGCTGTTACAACCGACTGAAACAATCACAGGCGATCGGTATCGAACGCAATTGATGCGTTTGAGCCGAGCATTGAAAGACAAACGGCCGCAATATAACGAGAGACACGATAAAGTGATTTTGCAACATGACAATGCTCGACCCCATGTTGCGAAAGTGGTCAAGACATACTTGGAAACGTTGAAATGGGAAATCCTACCCCACCCGCGGTATTCTCCAGACGTTGCTCCCTCTGACTATCACTTGTTTCGATCAATGGCACACGGCCTGGCTGACCAGCACTTCCGATCTTATGACGAAGTAAAAAATTGGATCGATTCGTGGATCGCCTCAAAAGATGACCAGTTTTTTCGACGCGGGATTCGTACGCTGCCCGAAAGATGGGAGAAAGTAATGGTCAGCGATGAACAGTACTTTGAATCATAAATGTATAACCAGTTTTTTACAATAAAGCTTCGAATTTCGGAAGAAAAACGGCGGAAGCAAAGTTGTACACCTAATACAAAAAACTAATTTGTCACAAACATTATAAATAGATTTACAACCAATCACAAATACATCCAGAAAAATAAAAAATAACTTAATTTAACAATTTGTCAGTTAGCTAACTCATATAAGTGTGCCATGCTACAGTACCATCATAAAGTTAGGTTAGGTTAGGGTGTAACGCCAACACGGGATCCATGTCGTAAGCGCCATCCGCCCAGTTCTGCGGTGGATGGAGCGGAGGCATGGATCCCTGGGATTTTGGTTGGTGCAGATACTCACCGGACATGGCTGCTTTGGTGAGTATCTGCACCGTATAAAACGGGAAGAAACACCGCGCTGCCACCATTGCAGCGCAAGAGAGGACACGGCGAAGCATACACTGGAGGACTGCCCTGCGTGGGCTGAGGATCGCCGTGTCCTCCAAAGTACAATTGGGGACGATGTATCCTTCCCGACTTTAGTTCACGGTATGGTGGAGGGAGCGGAGAAGTGGCAGGCGGCGGTTCTCCTTCTGCGAACGTGTCCGAAGGAGGCTGCCGAAAGGGAGAGGGAGGTGGATGCAAATACTCCTCCCTCTCGGAGAAGGAGGGGAGAAGTGGCTCGCCGGCAATACGCCCGGCGGGACCCAGCTCCTCCCTAAGTCGCCCTTCTCCATGGGGTCACAGAAGGGCGTATGCGGGGACATCCGCCTCCCATTGCACCGTGACTCTCAGGTAGGAGCGAGGATGCGTGGTGGTCCCGCATCCTCGCTACCTTCAGTAATCTAAAGGCTTAGTGGGAGGTTCCTCCTTCCTCCACCTTGTGGAAGACGGAGGCCCCAAAACGGGGAAGGGCCTTGGTAGCAGGGCCGGCCTAAGGGCGGGGCGAGTGGGGCGGCCGCCCCGGGCGCTGTGTGCGGCCGGGCGCCGCAAGAAGCAGTACTGTGTATGTGCGCTGCGTCAGTATTAATAATAATTTATCTTAATATTTTGTTATTCACTATTACAAATTGAATACATAATTTATTATGTATACATAAATACATACTGTTTATATACATATATACATTTAAAAATTTTGACACTTTACTCGATGGTGCCCCCTTTGCTAGACTGGCGTGGTACACATACACAGTACTGCTTTTTGCGGCGCCCGGCCGCTAGCACGCGCGTGGAGTGGAGAAAACGGCACCGTCAAAATGGGGAGGGGGGCGCCATTTTAAGTCCTTGCCCCAGGCGTCATAAATCCTCAAACCGGCCCTGCTTGGTAAAATGTGAATAATGACCCCAGGGCCCTTCTGTACAACCGCAGTGGAGGACCACCGTAGGGTTTTAGTGGGTGCGAGTCCCACATAACCTCCCCCTTTCCCTAGGAGGGAGGTATGCATAAAGCATTTCCCTAAGTAAAAAAAAGGTTGTAACGCCAACCCCCTCGTGGACACCACCTTGTTGTGGTGAGGGTGCTTAAGGAGGGACTCTGTCGATCCGTCGGAGCAATGCTGGTCGGCCGCCAACATTGGCTCGATGGGGAGGAGTCTCCTCCGACCAAGAGTGTCCACCGGTGCCCAGCACTCCATTAGGGACTTGTCCCAATGCTGGTAGGGATAGGCAGCCCTGAATTCAATCGATAGAGAAGGCTCGGAATAGAGAAGGCACGATAGAGAAGGCTCGGATGCTTCGGTGGCATCCACGGCCATCACGACATCTACGTCGTCAGCAACATCGTCGAAGACGGCGGTGAAAAGAAGAAGGGGCCATCCCCCACCACAGGAGAATATATAGGCAAAGCAGCGGCTATGGAGGAGTTGGCGCGTCAAGAGCGCGAACTCATTTTGCTCCAGGCCGAGAGAAAGGTTGCTGAGGGCCTCCGAAGCCAGACACACTAGGGTCTCCGGACTAATATCACCGGCTCCGGAATCAACGGTCTCCACTTCTAAAGGGAAGATGCGCGTGGAGGAAATACGATCGGGCACTTACATCAGAGATCTTGGAATCCGAGCTCTAAAGGAACAGATCATTTCGGATGTCAACGTGGTTTCACTGATGGCCAAAAATCATCTAACCTTAAGGGCACGTACGTCTGTGCCGTTAAAGATGCCACTCAATCGATTATCGAGGCAGTTGACGACATGGCGTCAAGATCGAAAGATAAAGAGATGGTTAGACTGGAAATGGAAAAGGAAATGGCGGAGAAGGCGAAAGAAGAACTAAGGCCAAGACCAATAAAGAACTCAGGGAAGTACTGTCATCCCTCAGAAACGAGATGGCAGAAATGAGGAAAAATATGGACGAACTTAGGAGGGGCTACAGGAGGCCCCACTCGCTTTGTCCACCCCCTGGTGGTTCTCTTGGAATGGAAGTAGAGACGTCAGACTGAGGAAGATCCATCGCTCCCAGAGCCGCGGCCACATCAAATTGACACTGTGGCCAAACTGATGCTACCTCCAGAAACATCTGGAGCATTGGCTACAACGATGGAGATCGAAAATCTTGCGCGTATAATAATGGTTCGCGTTGGAAATCTCATTGAGACGCGCGATTCGCAGCCTTTGAGGGGAAGTTACCTCCGGAACAACGGATGAGGTCCCCCTCAGTGTGGATGATACGACGGGACGGACCAAACCGCAGTCCCAACAACCGAAGAAGTCGGAGTCGAAGAAGACTTATGCAAACGTGACTGTCTCCAAAGGTTATCCATTCAAGTCGGGTACAGGTGCTGCTACAGAGAAACCGCGCAAGTCAGCAAGCGCTCCCGGAAGCCAGCCCCCCACCCACACGCCGTCCACTTCTGGGAACGGAGAGTGGACAATGGTGGAGAGTAGTAAAAAGGGGAAAAAGAAGAAAACCCCAACAACGGGCACTGGCAAAACAAAGCCAATGCCTTCGGCAGGTTCTGGCGGTTCGGTGGCAACGAAAGGATCATCAAAGGACAACACTGGTGCCCCATGCACCGTCAAGGAAAAGAAAGCTTCTTCGGTAAAACCGGTGAACCTAACGTCGACCAATGGCAAAAGGGAGAAAAAGAAGAAAATCCGTCATTTCGGACTACCTCAGGGATAGACACATAACATATACCGGACGGTATGGTATCCCACACCGTAGATTGATGGAGAGAGGTGTTCCACAGGGGTCGGTCTTAGAGCCGCTTCTGTGAAATATGGGGTACAATTGGGTTCTGCAGGGATTTCTCCCGCGGGGCACGAACTTCACTTGTTACGCCGATGACACGTTCATCGTGTTCCGCTGGAAGAATTGGGAGGAAGCTGCGCGGCTAGCTTCGGTGGCAACAACCCTGGTGAATCCGAATGCTGGGACTGCGGGTGGCGGTCGAAAAAACAGAAGCCCTATGGTTTCATGGGCCGAGGAAAAAACCGCCTCCCGACTCCCACATTCGGATAGAGGAGATCCGCCTGAAGGTGGGGCGATCGATCAAATATTTAGGCCTCACCCTCGATAGTCGATGGTCGTTCCGCGATCATTTTGCCCAACTGAGTCCCCGACTCAGAAAGGAGGTGATGAACTTCGGTCGCCTCCTTCTAAACTTAAAGGAACCAAGGGATGGTTGTCGTTGCCTCTACGCGGCGGTGATCAGCTCTATCGCGCTTTACGGTGCTCCCGTTTAGCACGAGGAATTGAGGGCCAGCAGGCCATCGTTGGCGGTCCAGCATGCGCTGGCCCTCCGAATTGCCAAGAGGTACCGCACCGTCGCGATGGAGGCGGCGTTGGTACTGGCCGGACAAATTTCTTGGAATTTGCAGGTCAGAGTCCGCACCTCGCTGTACCAATGGCGAGCGCGGCTCCGAGAAGAGGGCACGCGGCCAGTACCACGGGCAGTTAAGATCGCGGGCAACCAACACCGGCAGCACACAGTCGAAAAGTGGAAGGAAGAATTGCAGCACTGCAACAGAGAACTGCGTGCTGTCGGCGCGATCCGCCCAGTATTGTCAGGCTAGGTGGATCGCGAACACGGCGGACTGACATACAGGCTGGTGCAGGTTCTCTCGGGTCACGGGTGTTTGGAGAGTACCTGCACCACAGAGCCAAAAAGGAAAGCACCACCAGGTGCCACCATTGCGTGGAGGAAACGGACACGGCGCAGCACACGCTGGAGTCCTGCCCAGCGTGGGCAGAAGAGCGCCGTGTCCTATTAGAAGTTTTAAAAGAAGAAAGAAAGCTGGGTGTGGAGGAGCCGGAGAAGGAGGACCTCTCGCTGCCAGTCATTGTTCAAACAATGGCCGAGAGCGAGAGGTCATGGAATGCGATGACCTCCTTCTGCGAGGATGTTCTCTCGCAGAAGGAGGCAGCGGAAAGTGATTGGGAACGGGATCCCGACGCCGATCCCTACCGCCAAAAGAGGGGGGACAGAGGAGGCGATAATACGCTCGCCTCCTCTAAATCGCCAGCATGGTGCGATCCCCCCTCCCCACACGAGACGTGACCGACAAGTGCGAGGACACTTGGCGGCCATTAAGCGGCTCAGAGTGGGGGAGCGACGTTGCTAGGTGGTCCGGCAACGTTGCTCCAGTCGGGGTCAGGAGGGTGACGGGAGGAAGGCGCGCCAGCGCCAAACTTTTCCCTCACCCCTTCTTTAGAGGAGGATCCCTCCTTGTCGCTCATCGACCTCCCTGCCCTTCAGGAGGGGAGAAAGGGAGCGAGAAGAAAAGACACTGTGCGTTGGGCGACACCGGTAGCATGCCGGTTGCATTCCCGGGATCCCCTAATACGCACGAGGAAGGGTTTTAGCCGGTAAGAGTCCGGCATAACCCGTTCCCTCCTCCGGGGGACGGATATCCATGAGAATTTCCTTACATTAAAAAAAAAGGTTGTAACGCCAAACTTTTAATTAAGCGATACGGAGCACTGTTACATATCATGCAAACGCATGCAAGCGCTGTATATTTTCACCTAGTAAAATTTTCAAAAAATTTTATTAAAAATGGAATTTGCACACAACTGCCTTAATATCTTATTAGACAAAAAATATTCTCTGTTAATTAATTAATTAATCAATTAATTTTTAAAGAAATCAATCGTAGATTAAATAAATTCAATGTATTTAAACAAGTATCGAAATATATAATGTATCGAAACTAATAAGTATATCAGTATATGAGAATGACACAACCAAAAAACAAAACAAAAAAGAACTTTATAGTCCTCCTTTTTATAGAAACTTTACCGAAATTAATTTCGACTTCTATTAACAAATCTGAATTTATTGGGATTTCATTGTTTAAATAAATTATTTATTAAATTATATTATAATATAAAATTAGATTATAATTACATTATCTAATAAATTATAATTATTTTATCTAATTAAATTATTTAATAGTATATAATTAAATTATCTAATTTATCAAAAAACAAAGAGATAAAAATGAACATTTCGCAAACAATGTAACATAAAAAATGTAATATACAAAATTTGTTATAACGACTGCGATACGTTATACGTAGGTCAATCCAAAAGGAAACTGAATACCAGAATTAAAGACACAGGAACAAGATAAGATTCAGATCCATTCAAACACTCTAGTAGTCGCAGAGAGCATATTAAAAACTAGAACCATTCTTTTTTGGGATAATATTAATATTCTATATTTTTGTACTTTGTAATTAATAACAATCGAATATATGGAACATTGCATTTTATTCTGCACATATCACAGTATGTTCTTTCACGTCTCGGTCTCAGTTTCTCGTTTCTAATTTTGTACGCTTGTACACTTATACGCATTCACGAAAAACGAGAGAGAACACAAAAGCAGGAAACAGAGTGTGTTCTTTTCTATGGGCATCTTACTTCCATTCCTTAAAGGCAAACGCTCAGTCTACATAAACTGTAAACGGTATTCATAGTCCTTACTTCAAGTTGTTTATAAGTAATGTCACAGATTGTCTTATAAGTAATGTCACAGTCTTAAAATGCTAATACAGTTCTATGATTGATTTAGATCACCTTAAGATCGTATTCAAAACAGTTTTATAAACATAAGAATGAATTATGAATATCGACCTATGTCTATAGGCTGAACCGGTCAAATTATAACTGGTATTCATCAGACGGGTCTTATATTTAAGATCGTCTTAAGCATTCTACAATAGCAGTAAGCGGTACAGAGTAAGGAGTAAGAAGTAAGGAGTACGAAATGGGATTTGCCCATTTTCATTACTGTCGATTTTTTATTCGTCAAATCTTACTTCTTACTTCTTACTCTGGTTGGTAGATGGAGAAACTGGACAAGGTCTTAACATGACCGCCATTTTCGAGACAGCGAGTTTGTGTTGGTGTATGCAGTATATAGCTTAGTTGTGTGAGCAAGTAAAACACATGCTAACATAACCTATACATGAAACGAGAAAATTAATTTGTATTTAAATTGATGTTATTTGATTAATCAAGGGGTCGATTGTGTATCACATAACTTGCTCACGTTTGTAATTTGCACCCAAGTAACGTGATACACAATCGATCCTTTGCTAAGCCACAGTCGCCGCCATTTTCGTGCCAAATCAGGTGAAGCGGATGCTAAGACCTTATCTTGTTCTTTCATTTACAGACTTTCATCTTTCATCTACCTTGCTCTGTATTGCTTACTGCTATTGTAGAATGGGCTTTAAGTTTATCTTTAAATGCTGTACGAATCAGTTCATTGGATACGGAATATCTGAAGATGAACTTAAGATGATCTTAATTATAAGATCCGACTATGAATACCAGCTTATGAATAGGCTCAATCTATATATACTACATTTACACGATCCGATTTAATGCCTGCGCGTAAACGTAGTAATTGCAATGCAAAGTTCTGAATTAGCAAATTTACATGTACATCATGGAGGAGGAGTAAGAAGACTCCGAAGAACGAAAGTAGTTTCGTTCGTGGCATCTAACTGGAGGGGGGGGGGGCGAATCCGCTGAAAAGAATAACTTTCCATCGATGGCCGCCATTTGTAAAACCGCTGCCTAACCTAAGTGTAATCGGCCCACACAACACATGGACATAATTACAACATAATTCGGATGTCCGAAGCGAGCACCAAGGACATCTGATGGACGTCCCATGTACATCCTGTGGATGTATCAAGAATATTCTATGTTCCACCTAACAACATCCATAGGCTATAGACGGGACATCCAGCGGATTCTTAGTGCTTGGTACGGACATCCAAATTATGTCGTAATTATGTCTATATATTATGTGGATATAATGACTGCGTTCAGCAGAAAAAGCAGCTCAGTGAGCGCCTAATAATTTTTTAAATGTGATTAGTTTGTATGCTTAGATCCCCCCCCAGCAAAGAACTAAAGAAAATAATGTACACATTTCATATACATATAATATACTCGATATTAGAGAATATGTCCGGAATATGTCTTTTTGAAGTTCTATAACCGTCCTATCGCAGTTGGAATTTTAACAAAACGTTCAAATAACGTACTTCGGACTTTGGGCGTCCCACAAACGGGGGACATAAGCAGGACTTTTGAGGACATATATCGGACGTCCGAAGGACGTACATGTGTTGTGTGGGTATAATGTGTATAATGTACTTGTAGTTGAAAACCAAGCGTTATATTTATATCGATAACATTCTTTTAATATACATAAAATTCAGTTATGTCTTTTTTATATCCAAAAGACGTATATTGTGTGTCCTGTAGACATCCTCCGTTAGTTCTGAGGACATCTACTGAAGATTCTAATTCTATTATTATTATTATGCAATTATAATTTTTTTACAATGATTTTTATTTTTTACAATTTTTATAGAGTGACTTTAATCTTGATAATTTTTAGCGTTAGTGCGCAATGCGTATTGCGCATGCCGTGGTCGGCCGCGGGTCTTCACGTGTCACGTGATATACGGCAGTGTATATCGGAACATGTTTCCTGATCGTGCTCATGCTCTCGTGCTGCTCGTACCTTATATCCTGCCTCGTATGATTGAACAAAGAGATGTTTATTGCAGAAAATAAATTGAAAACCTTAGTGTAAATATTGGGAATATTGGATTTTGTGTGAAGTAACGCACCGCTAGTAGTACTGAATGACGACAATCATAACCTCAGATTTTACAATTACATGTTGATCAAGCGGTAAAGTACATTTATCATTTTATCTGCGCTCTTTGTAATTTCGTGTATGCACCGATTTATCAAGTTAATTTAGATGTATTTCAATCGTCTGAATATTCGAATTGTTTGATAGCTTTTTCGCCCAACGTCCAACAACTCAATCGTCTGATCGTTCGTTTGTCCGAAAAAAGTTACACTGTCATGGAATTGAACAATCAGACGATTGAGAAATACCGTTAATTTTGTTTTTATAAATGCCAAGAACTTATTTTTTTGTTTATTAGTACAACTTTTTGACTAGAGTAGAACATGCGTTAATAATAAAATGCTGTTCTTGCATTTCAAATATAATATAATATATATAATAAATATAATATATAACTATCGAATATAATGATCTCAATAGTTCTCAATGAGCATTATTGAAACATTGGTTGCGTTCAGCAGAAAAAGCAGCTCGTGGCGACTGTTTAGTGATTCTTTAATGTGATTGATTATTTTCTTTAGTTCTTTGCTGGGGGGATCTAAGCATACAAACTAATCACATTAAAAAATTATTAAGCGCTCACTGAGCTGCTTTTTCTGCTGAACGCAGTCATTATATCCACATAATATATAAACATAATTACGACATAATTTGGATGTCCGTAGCAAGCACTAAGAATGTCCGCTGGATGTCCCGTCTATAGCCTATGGATGTTGTTAGGCGGAACATAGGATATCCTTGATACATCTACAGGATGTACATGGGACGTCCATCGGATGTCCTTGCTCGCTTCGGACATCCGAATTATGTTGTAATTATGTCGATGTGTTGTGTGGGATAAGCAGAACTTTTGAGGACATATCGGACGTCCGAAGGACGTACATGTGTTGTGTGGGGGTTTTGTCCATGGAGGAGTACATATAAAAAAATTCCATACTTAGGTTGCATTCCAAAATGTTTTATTTGAGGAAAATTTTACTCAATTTCTATAGTATATGTGACTTGAGCTATAGAGTATTGAGTAAAATTTTTTTCAAATAAGACGTTTTGGAATGCAACCTTAGGTTAGGCAGCGGTTTTACAAATGGCCATTGATTGAAAATTATTCTTTTCAGTGGATTCCCTCCCAATTAGGTGCCACAAACAGGACCACTTTTTCTGCTCGTGCTCTGAAGTTCGGTCTCCTTACTCCTCCTCCATGATGTACATGTAAGAAATCATCTCTGACCTTTTATGGGTAGCTTTTCTCTCACTAGATGGCATCGTAGTATTTCGTCGACATATGGGATCTTTTTCAACAACGTACACAGGCGACTGTGACAGAGTACATTACACGACAATGACTACGTTTACACGGCTCGATTTACACCGAAGTTATAAACATCGATGTTATAACTATTGACGTTAGATGCCATGTAAACGCTCTTTTACGACGAAGTTACTAATCGATGTAGTAACTTTGTAAAAGAGTGTTTATACGGCCTCTAACGTCAGTAGTTATAACATCGATGTTATTACTTTGGCGTTAAATCAAGCCGTGTAAATGTATTCAAATGAATGGCCTTCATTTGGACACCGTACAATTGGACGGATCGTTCGATTGGACACCGTTTATTGAA
The DNA here is from genome assembly GCA_901521435.1 of Crematogaster levior. Lineage (NCBI taxonomy): Eukaryota > Metazoa > Arthropoda > Insecta > Hymenoptera > Formicidae > Crematogaster > Crematogaster levior. The sequence goes on from CABEGB010000721.1 coordinate 96,219, forward strand.
CACCGTTCGATTGGACACCGTTCAATTGGACATCGTTCGATTGAACACCGTTCGATTGGACACCGTTCGATTGGACACCGTTCGATTGGACACCAAAAATGCACATTGTTCAATTGGACACCAAAAATGCATATTGTTCGATTGGACACCGTTCTATTGCGTGAGTCGCGAAAATATATAAAAATTATAATATCTGTCAAAATAAAATATATCGAAACTTTACATTTCTCTGCCAAAAGGTACTGGTATTATTAATTTTACATTGAATTAATATGTTTTGAAAACAATTTGGACACCATATTTTGTCATGGACAGATAAAAGTGATATGATTTTGGTAATGTAAAGGTGATATGAGTTTGGTAATCTATCAGCTATTACAAAGTGAATTTGAAACACACGCCCACGCGCACACACACACACACACCGAAGGGGGTGTGGGAGCCCCCCACTCGCACCCCCCCTCCCTCGCTTGGTGGAAACGGTGGAACTCGCTTTGCGTGGAAAGTCGCATGAGTATGAAATTCGCTTCGCGTGGAAAGCTGCATTAGTTTGTCATTCAAATCTACTTTGACAGATATTATAACCTTTATATATTTTCGCGATTCACGCAATAGAACAGTGTCTAATCGAACAGTATGCATTTTTGGTGTCCAATCGAACGGTGTCCAAATGCACCGCTCCCTATTCAAATCGCGCCGAATTGGAATTAACCGAAGTTCATCTCTTACTGCAATTTTCACTATCTATCCCTTTCGAAAAACTTCACATTTATATGATAGATTTATATGATTCATAGAAAGAATGAAAATGATATTCGAGTAAAAGTGAAGGAGCGAAAGCGAGAGAGTGAGGGAGCGAGAGCGAGAGAATGATGGAGCGAACGTGCGAGAGAGCACGTAAACGAGGGAGCGAAAGCAAGGGAACGAGAGTAAAAGAGTGAGAGCGAGGGAGCGAAAGCAAGAGTGTAAATAAACAATAGAGAAAAAAATCGGCATTGAAAAAAGAGAAAGAAAAGAGAAAATTATTTCTCGTAATTTTATGGATAAAACTTTTATAGGTATAATATATAATATACACAAATATTACATTTTTTTTTACTGTTAATTACATAACAGTAAGAAATAAATCTAAATCGCTAAGCGGTCAGATCTTGATGGCCAATCAATGATTTGTGTGCCGACTTGGCTTCTCGGACTCTAAACGCAGTAAATAAATAAGACGCATGCTAATTTAAGTTTAGTTGAAATTTAAAAAACAAGTAAATTACCAACTTAAAATTAACATCGAGTTTAAATATTATGTTATAATATTTAAACATCGGTTTTAAATATTATAACATAATATGCGTTAAACATTTTTAGCATATAATTATAACATATTTAATACTTAATACTTTGTCAATATATAATTAAATAATGTCAATATATAATTAAAAAACTTGATGCTGCTAAATTATAAAATATTTTGAGATAACAAATAATTCATTTAATTGAAATGTTTATGAACCCAAATCTGAGGTCAAAACATCGTGTTAACTAACAATTAATAAAACTGACCAGACGAGTCGATGAAAAGTTGAAATTTGTTTAAATGTTTATTTTAGATTTACAACATTTTTGGTTTTAGAAATAATTTTATTAATAATGATCTGTTTAGTCAAGTAAACAAAATAATATTTTATTTACTATGTTTAATTAATAAATTCGTTAGTACAGTTCATTTTCAATTATTTAAAATTGACAATGCTGAAAAATAGATTTTTTATTCTCTGCCACCTCTTCAAATCATTGCAAGATAATACTCGGGGTAAATTCGTGATTAGTTTGCTTTGTACGTTCGACAGTACAGTAAAAAAGTACAATACAGTAAATTCTAGCAATAAGAGCAACCATGCACGTAGTTATACATAAAATTCCAGCACATTTTAGCCACATTGTTCGAAATATACTCACTGATATTTATCATGATAAATGGATAAATAAGGGAGAACTAGTCCTATGACTTGCACGATCGTCTGATCTAAATCCATTAGATTTTTATATCTATTTAAAAGCCCTAGAGGACGCTGAAAAGTCCTAGTTTATACAACCAGAATTAAAAATGAAGAAATACTGCACCAATGCATACAGATGTTTCGAAATCATTTGCAACCGTCCTGAGGTCTTTGAAAGAGTGTCGACAGTCCATGATCCGATGTGTCCATACATACATTGATGCAAATAAAAGACATAAACATTTTGAGCATTTATTCTGAATTATGAATAGGTAAACATAGAATTGATTAAGTCAACAAATTGTTGAATTGTATCACAAAAACCAAGCGTCGAATATAATCTGTCGATTATAACTCATAATTAAGTATTTTGGACATATGTGTATGTAAAATTTTTTTCTTATTTAGGTGTGGAGGACTCCCCAAATGTTGTACGATTTCTGAATCATCCTATGTATTGTAAAAGGAAAAATAAATCTGTAAATGACTTAAAAATTGAGATATATTTCAACAACTATTTCATCGTTTTTTTGACATCATCGTTTTTTAATACTCTGATACGATTTATTCTAGTTTCGGAACGAAGAATCGATTTGGGATATTTTAACTAAATTTTACATTCATAAACGTATGCAGAAAATATATATATATATTTTTTTATTTATTACAAAATTAATGTAAACATTGGAAAGCATGTAATTAAAACTTATAATTAGTTAACGTTTTCTTGACTGATAATTTTTTAACCATTAGAAACTTTTATTATTAGAACCGAGTTTATTGTTATTGTAGAATCGGATGTGACTACCTTCTCTCTTACTCTCATGTCCTTCATTTTTTCTTCGAATTCTCTACCTGCTTTAGGGTTACATTGGATGAGCTAGAATTGTTGTCTTTATGAAATGTGTGTATATCTCTTAACATTATTACATTATTTTTATAAAATATATAAATCTTTAATATAAAAATAAAAATATTTTTCTCTAAAAATTTTTTATTATTTTATGCAGACGGATTAGAAGATATGCGTATCTAAGTATATGCTAAATATTTCTACGTAATACATAATACATATTACATGAATATTACATGAACATATACTAATTATATAAATTACATATATAAAATAATTTTAAAAAATAAAAATAACAAATTTTTGATGGTGTAGATTTTGAACTTGGGTTTTCATTATTACTACTCTTGCATTTACTTACTGCATCACCTGCACTTACAACACTGGTCGATAACGTGTGTCTCTCTCTAACAGTATGACCGGTATTCATAGACCGCTCTTACTCAAGATCTTAAGTAATGTTTTAAGATGATACTCTATTATTGGTTTGGTAATATCTTAGGACTGTATCGAATTATAATATTAAAAAATAGGTAGTTATTATGAAACCTATCGTGAAGATAAAAATTAAGAAGTATCGATATATGTATATGGATAATATTTAAAATAAAAATTTGCGAATTATTAAAATATAAAAGAAATAAATGTATGTATAATTTTGTAGAAATATATTGACATCCGGATATTAATGGGTTTTGATTTTTAACACAAAATTTGTCTGAGAGATCACAAGAGTCACAGAAACATAAAATCAAATTTTATTAACCCATAACGGTCACACGGGGTCCAGTGGACCCCAGGCAAACTTTGTGGCTATTTTGAGTTCAGAAGGGCTTTTCGAAATTAGACTTATAGTATGTATAAATGTACCATTTCTATTTCACGAGATTGACCGAAATTTGTAAATTGTAAGAAATTTTTTTCAAAGTTTCTTAAATCTCTATTTTTTTTTCAAAAATATATTGTTTCCCGAGTAAAACGCCGTTGGATTTTTTTCGATATTGCAAAAATTAAACTTTCTATGAATTTTTTTGTAAAAAAAGTTAAATTTCGTGAGTTTTTTTTTCTTATCGATTTTTGACTATTTTAAAATCATAAAAAAAAACGATTAAATCATTTAGAGGGAATGTTAAATTAAAGTTTGGCGCAAGATTTAAGTCAATGTATCAAATAGAATACAAGTAAGATTCGTTTAAGTGCGTGGGGTCCGCTGGACCCCGTGTGACCGTTAAGTTATTATTTGGACGTGTGACCGTTACGGGTTAATCAAACATATATAATATCCTGAAAAACATTATTTTTTTAGATTTAAATTTGTTTCACAATTGATTTCATATTTGTATTTCTGAACTGTTAAGTTTTTATTTAATATATTTTTAAATATTTTTACGTACACTTGATGTACACTTTTTTCTTTTTCTTTAAAGGTTTTTTAGTCATTATACAGAGGAAAAAGTATGGAAACCCTTAAATATCTCGGAAAGGAGAAGTTTTTCTAAAAAATGTTTCAAATAAGAGTTTCATGGCTTGAAGGGTGCCATCAGATGGTGATAATGATTTGATCTTGGAGAGTCATTTGAAGGTCACTGTCAATTTCTTAAATGGAACTCCCTATTTTTTATTGCATATCTCGAGAGCTTTCCAAAACATTATAATAAAGTATTTTTTCATTAAGTATTTTCCGAATTATAAGGCTTGAAATAATTTCTTAATTTTACATAAACTATAAAATATCTCGTAAAATATTCACTTTTCGATGACCTTATCTCAATACTTTTATGCACAGAATAATGAGAGGAATCAATTGGTGTAAAGAAAACACATAGTTGTTGCAACAAAAATATGCAATTTGTTTTTAAGAAAAAATATGTAATTGTTAGTTACAAATTGCATATTTTTGTTGCAAAACACATAGTTGTTTTTAAGAAAAAATATGTAATTGTTAGTTACAAATTGCATATTTTTGTTGCAACAACTACGTGTTTTCTTTACATCAATTGATTTCTCTCATTATTCTGTGCATAAAAATATTGAGGTAAGGTCATCAAAAAGTGAATATTTTACGAGATATTTTATAGTTTATGTAAAATTAAGAAATTATTTCAAGTCTTATAATTCGGAAAATACTTAATGAAAAAATACTTTATTATAGTGTTTTGGAAAGCTCTCGAGATAAGTTATAAGAATATGCAATAAAAAATAGGGGGTTCCATTTAAGAAATTGACAGTGACCTTCACGTGACATTCAAATGACTCTCCAAGGTCAAATCATTGTCACCATCTGATGGCACCCTTCAAACCATGAAACTTTTATTTGAAACATTTTTTAGAAAAACTTCGCCTTTCCGAGATATTTAAGGATTTCCATACTTTTTCCTCACCGGTATATTCATTTCTCTTCTTGTACAAAATTCGCGATGTCAAGTCATGACAGAAACGAGTGCGTCTGTTTAATGTTTCATGACTTTTTGGTGTCAAATGCAACATATCTGGCGCATTGTAAAATATATAAATACAAAAGATGACTTGGGGGGGGGGGGGGGGGAGGATCGCACGTAACGCAGATTCACGTGATGTGAATCTCGGAAAACGCGAATAGAAATTTCATTAACTTAATTTTAACTTCCACGGCAATGAAATGCGAAGGCTATAAAAAAAGTGCATTGTCTGCAACGCAAACAGTCGATTGGTTCGATGAGAATAATGTGAAGAATCAGGTATTCTCGAAAGACAGAAAGTAAAAAGAAGAAAGAAAGAAAGGTAATGAATACATACACATACACACACCAGTACACACATACATGCGCGCGCGCGCACGCGCACACACACACACACACACACACACACACATCCCCTCCCTCCCACACTCCCCTTTACCCCTCTTCCCCACACACACACGCGCACGCTCGCAAAACAAAGATAGTGACGTAAGAGAGGGACTGTTCTATCATATAAATACTTAATTTTTAATACATCATATTATTATATAACTTACATTATTTCCATTAATCCCCCCCAATTAATAAAAAAAATAAATTATTTTACACCTTTAATTTCCAATATTAATATTCTTTTTAAACTACTTTCTAAAATTTATGACAAAATTTTTTTTATAATATTTTCTATATTCATCTTTGCAATATTCTTTTTTATAATAATTATTACTATTTGTTTAACTTTCTTATATCAAATACATCCATTATTATTAGCCTTACTCATACTAATTTTTTTATTAATAATCTGTGTAATCATACCATTAGTAATGTGTATATACAAATATACAAATAAGTAGGAAAAAGCGAAAGAAAGGAATAATGAAATAGGGAAAGGAAGACCTACAGTGAACAATATGCATAACGACGATACTAGAGGAGAATTAAATTTTTGCGATAGTGCGGCTTGCTGGTTCATCCAACCGTTGATAGTTTTTAGGATGGCCTGCTTCCAGCAAAGCCGGCGTAGCGCAGCGGAACGCAACGCAACGCAATGTAATGCAACATAGTACAGCACCCGGCCGGCCGGCCGGCCGACCGACTAGCCTGTCTGTCCGCCTGCCTGCTTGTTTGCTTGCCTGCCTGCCTGCTGTGTGTGATTCTCAGCAAATAAAAATAATCGTCAAGAAAGTAGAAAAGTTTCGAGCTGAACAGGTTTCTGCAAGGCGAGAGCGAACGAGTGAGTCAAGCATAGCCGACGTATTTTCGCTCTCGCTTGTATCTTTGTTGGGCCGCGTCATGCCACGCCACACTGTGCCATCGGAGAGACGCGGGTGCATGCTCCGACCAGACGGATGGTTTGCAGGGCTGTAATATTGGCCGGTAGTACACGTCCATTGCTCTCGTTAAGATCGCTGCCCATTTTTCTTTTGGTGACTTCTTTCTTTTGATTCCACGATTCGTTACTGTTTTATTCAAAACTCTTGCTCTATGAAATAAAAAATTCTTTGTTATTGTCTCACCATGCAAGACAGATGTGTATTTCTTTTACTTTCTTTTTTCTATTTCTCTTTCTCTTATTTTATTAAAATCTAGAGATTGTGCAAATTATACGATAGTATTTTAATAATATAATAGTTTATTATTGCTAAAAAGAAATGTGAGATTTATTTATTTATTAAATTTTCATATTTCATTGAGGTTTATGTCTTTATAATGTGTCACGTAAACAAATTTTGTGGGGCAATACTTTCACTAGTACTTCCATATATTACAGTATCATAAAAAAGATTGACTTTTTTTGTTATAACTTGGTTTATTTTTATCAATTGTTATATCTTAAAAAGATTAATTTTTTAGATGATAATTTAAATCGAAATTTGAACAAGAAAAGCAGTATTTAAGTACGTTAATTAAAACTGTTTCTATATAGCACATGAGAGATAAATTCGAATGTAGAGAATATAGTTTAGATTTTAATGTGTAGTATACATATCTGTGTAACACGTAAAAGATGAAAATATAAAATGGTATTTGGAAATATTGAAACCCAAAGTTGTTGCTCTCATCGGATAGTACCAAAATGATATACTTGGGGTAACCTCGCTTACGACAGTCCTGAGTAAGGCGGGGTTCGTGTATATCCATGAAGGGAGGTAAGCGGTTGAGTCGGATTGGACTACGATTCTGCTGGCGAGATGAGCAAACTGGCTTCAGTGGAGCTCATACCATTGTGCCGCTCTTTCAATGAAACAGTCCAAATTATGTATTATGGCTATATAGGCACTACACGATATATTAAAACGTCCGGGCCTTAAATTCTAGTCACCGTTTTCTTGTCGTCTTCATCATAATCATTACTACCACTACCCCTACCACCACCGCCACTGTCACCACCGCCGCCGCCGCCGCCGCCGCCACCATCGTCGCCACCGCCATCAACACCACCATCGGCACCACCACCACCACTGCCACCACCGCCCACCACCACCACCACCATCACCACCACCACCACCACCATCCTTCCACCACCACCACCACCCGGCACTACCACCACTACCACCACCACCACCACCGTCACCACTACTACAGTTGCCACTACCGCCGCCACTACTACCACTACTACTGCCACTACAACCACCACCGCCACCAATACCACTAATTACCGCCGCCACCACCACCTACCACTTACACTACCGCCGCTACAATTACCACCGCCGCTACCGTCATCACCACCACCACCACCATCATCACCATCACCATCACCATTATCATCACCACCACCACCATCACTACCACCACTACTATCATCATCATCATCGTCAGTACTACCGTCGCCGTCGTCATCATCGCCACCGCCACCGCCGTCACCAATAAAATAATTACGGAATTTGTGTTTGTTCGATCTTTTTATTTTTTTTTTATTTTGAATTTATACATAAGTGTACACAAAACTAAATTTAATTGTTTGAAATAACACACACCGGTTATACACGATAAAACGTACATTTCTTCTGTCATCAATTCTCTCTTATCTTCTCACGCGTTACATTCGCACATCGCTCAGTGCAATTACGCGCAAAGGCGTGAATATAACCACGAGTGCAACCACAGCCATCGCCACTATCATCCGTCGTCAAATCGCTGCCGTTGCTGTCGTCGCCGTCGCTGTCGTCGCCGTCGCCGTCGTCGTCGCCGTCGTCGTCGCCGTCGTCGTCGTCGTCGTCGTCGTCACCGTCGTTTCGTCGTCACCGCTTTCGTCGCTACTTTCGTCGCCGCCGTCAACCTGAAGTACGGAATACATTCTTCGCAAAAAAGTTGTGACGTGTCAATTAATTATGAATTTTACGACATTTGGTGAAAGATCCTGACTTTTTCTGTGTTGCCGTTGCAACTATAAATATTTCTTCATCGCCAAAGCAACGAATTTGATAAATTGATACCGGTGTGAGGAGCAAATTTGACACAGGTACGTACACACGCAACTTTTGTCATGAGTATTGCTCTTTTCTCCGTTTTTCTCTTTCCTTCATTCTATCTCTTTCTTTCTTTCAGCAGTATATGCAAAGCCATCGCTTTATTTCGATAATCTGGTAAACATTTTAACACAAATGCATTCTTTTTTCTCACATAATAATTCAATGGATACAGAGTATAATATTTACAAGAAAAAAAATAATACATTATTCGGAGGAATTTTTCTTCTTTAATTATTACCTATTTCCTTGTTTCTACTCAGACGACTAAGTTTTAATTTTCTGAAACGCGAAATAAAGAGCGTAATTGATGCTCAAATGACTTCGAATTGTACATCACGTTATTTACGGACTGCACTACAAACACGAGTGCAATTGTACAGATACACCGCGTGAACATTTTCGTGCGGTCATTACTATCCCTGCCGAAAATGTGCGATTAAAACCGATTAAAACGGAATCCTTTCGGATCAAAACCGATTACTTTTTAATCCGAGCGGATTAAAAAGTAATCGGTTTTGATCCGAAAGGATTCCGTTTTAATCGGTTTTAATCGCACATTTTCGGCAGGGATGGCTTCTCCGCGACCGAAGGCTTGTGCGATGTGCTTGGCGAACACCGGTCGGTAAAAAATGGGAAACATTCCATGATGTGAAATATTAAACATACAATATGAGAGAAAATTGTAAACGAGCCTCCTATTTACGGGAACATGTAAAGATATACACAGCAAAATCATTGTTTTTGTAAATCATTGCTTGCTGAATATTTATGCATTTCGCGCGAGTTCGTTCGTAAATGATGTATTTGTGAAATGTAAAGGCATGCGCGTGCGCGCGAAAGCGATAGCAAGTGCGTGGCGATATTCGCCGTGTTGGCAGGTGAACGCCGTTATGCTTCATGATTTTCACATTTCACGAGGTTAATCTCGCTATGGGTTCGCGCGCGATCGCATATATTTCATTCCATGTAACTTTTGTCGCGGATACATTATTGCTTGCGTTGCGAACAGCAATTATAACGAAATTCGCATTAAGGCTGAATGCTATTAGCTGCATTCTCGATTTCAAGAAACTAATTTCGTTGCGCGTTTATGTTTCAAATAGTTTATGCTCAAAATAATCTTGTTTCGTGGCACGCATATGTATGTATGTGCGCGCGTAAATGAACGAGCGAAAATTCTCGAGTGTACTCAGGGCTACTCTACTCCGATTTGACGCGCGGTCGACTTTTTTCTCGTCGAACCGTTTCGTGGGCGCCAATCAGAATTCGCATGAGTGCGGCCACGGTGAGAAAATGGCCAACGTTATGTCGCTGGGTTCGAGCGTATCTTTGCGCGTCGTTTTGTGAACCCCGTAGTCCGCAATCACGTTTAACGTCTGTCGCCATTTCCTCGTGGAGGAGCCCGTTCATTTATTTTGCAAGGTAACGATTGCTGTCCAATTTATATCAGTATGGCTAATTTCCCAGCATTGAGCCACGATGTTATTTATTGCTGATTCCGCGAGTGTGAGTGGGAAATGTATGGAGATAAATGCGTCACGAAGTGCATATGTCTGGAGTGCATATAAGTGCATCGTATATCGCCGCCACCGCCGTGCGGAGTGCGGTTGCATTTCGCCGGCCGGCGAGTTAGCGCGTGATAAAAAGTACGATCGTGGAAATAACGACAGCATTGGAGAGGATAGAAAATAGAAGAGTATCACTGTGACGATTTTTGCCGCGCAAATCCTTTATTATAGACATCGATTGCGCCGCTCCGTTCCATTCAGCTCCGCGTTGCGCTGTTGCTGCGCTGTTGCCGTTACCATTACTGTCTGTGCTAAGCGATCGCGCTCGATCGTTCGCTGCCTAATCGGTATGCCGAAACAGCGAGTGTTATCAATAACGTATGACGTTGTGTATCACAAATTTATCTCCACGTTTCCATTTTTCTAGTTTTTCACATCAAACAAAACAGATGTAGTGTTTGTGTTCGGTCACTTAGACATCTTTAGATATGCTGTATTTTCAAGTTTGATGCACCAGGGAGATCCGAGTTTCAATGAATCTTGTTCTGATTTTTGTGTTCTGAAGTGTATTTGATCTCTTTCCCTTTCAGTCTTTTATAACATTTTGCACGTATGCATTACGGAATATGCAAATTCAGCAAACAGATGCATTTGTATGATTTTTCCTTCATGCACTGGATCTTCTCCAAATTTTTGTTGTCGCACATTTCGAGAAAGTACACTTTTGAATTAAAAATAAATTTTTGCAAATATATCTTTTAGATGAGTTAAAATGGAAGCTTGATTAACAATTAGGTCTGTTTAAAATAGTGATTTGTGAATTATGAATCAATATTTTAAACAGAAAGAGCTTATTAATATTACAAAATATCATTAAGTACATAATGACTTAATGATAAGTTATGAATTATATATATTTTGTAATTAATCGGTGCTCTTTTTGTTTAAAATTTGTTAATAATTATTTCAATACCTCTTAATTCTTAATTTGAAATTACAACATATTTTGGAACATATTTTGCTTGTTTTTTTATATCCTAGAGAAAATAAAAAACAAATTTTAGTAAATATTATACATTGTTATAAAAAATATATTAAAAATTAATTGTTGTGCACTTGATGTTTGAATTATCTAAACAATATAGATGTTTTCTTGAAAAGATATATAAAAGTTGTTTAACTTAAAAAAAATCTATATAACTATCACATACTTTTTTAAATAATATATATTATGTAAATAATTTATTATAAAATTAACATATAAAAACATTTAAAAAACACTAGAAAATAGTGATAAAAAATAAACATTGATGATTAACATGAGTATTGTTTCAGCTATGGCAGAAGGGAATGGAGAGATAAAAATGGAAGAAAAGCAAGAAATGGAAAATATAGAACGGACAGAAGATTTTAACAAACTCATGCAATATGGACTAGACGAAAAAGTGGCTGCTAAATTGGATGAAATTTATAAGACGGGGAAATTGGCTCATATTGATCTGGATGAAAGAGCTCTTGATGCTTTGAAGGAATTTCCGGTTGATGGTGCGCTAAATGTGCTTACACAATTTCTGGAATCTAATCTGGAACATGTATCTAACAAATCGGCATATCTTTGTGGAGTAATGAAGACATACAGACAGAAGAGTCGTGCTGGGCAAGGTACAGGCACTAGCACGACACCTAAGGCTCCAGACGAAGATAAAATCAAAGTAATTTGAAGATACATAGTTTGTTTATATGTGTTTATATGTAAATTTTTCTAAAGTTGTTAGTTTTCATCATGCTTAGATATGTAAGTGCTATTTCACAATAATATAAATAATTATTTCAGTTGATTCTGGAAAGAACAGGATACCCTTTGGATGTAACTACTGGTCAAAGAAAATATGGTGGTCCTCCACCAAATTGGGAAGGTCCTACTCCTGGCACTGGTTGTGAGGTAAATTTGACTTGTTTTATATATTTTACGCACATGTAGGCACTCATGTACGTACGCGCGCGCATGCTCATACAATGCTATTACATATATTTATATTTATACAGGATGCTCCATTTTAATTTACTTCCAAGAACTGTTTTATTTTTGATTGTAGGAAAAAATGCTTTAAACAAAAGTTGCATAGTTTGGAGAATGACAAGTAATAGTAAAATTAATTTAAAAAATTAATTTTTTAAAGTCATATGAAAGTCATTTTTTAAATGGAATTATATAATATTTTTAATATGATTCTCATAATATGATTCTTGTTAATCCGTAGTTGAAAGTATTAAGATAGATTTGTCGGAAAATCAATAGTTTACAAAATATTTTATACTTTATTCTGACATTTTGACATAAGTATAAAATATCTCATAAACTATTCATTTTTTTTTGCAAGTGTACCATAAAACTGCTATGCACAGAATGAGAGGAATCAATTTGTGTAAAGAAAACAGTTGCTGTTCAAAAAAAAATTATGAAATTTGCAGCAATGTATATTTTTGAGTAGCACTATATGTTTTTATATGACCTTGAAAAATTGATTTTTTTTTCGAAAATTTTACTATTTGTCCGTTTTCAAATCATGCAAATTTTGTCTAAAGCACTTTCTATGAGCAAATAAAGTTATGAGGTTAAATTAAAATGAGACACCTTGTATATATGTATATACTAATAGGTATATGATGTGTAATATGTTGTGTATTCTTATTTATTAATCTTTTTTTAAATTTAAATTATACAAAATAAGAAAAATATACAGCATATACAATACTCTGTATATAATGGTTTGCATTATTTAGAAACTTATATAATGCATATATAGTGCATTAATCATCAAAGGAAAATATTATAAGGTTGACTCTGAAGTGCCAAAACTTGTACAACGGCTTTAGCACATAAAAACAAATAAAAAAACTTAACATTGTACGAATACAGGATATTAAATAGACACTTTTTAGCACAAATTAATTATTTCGAGTTTTTTTGAGAAATGTTTGGAGTTTCGACATAACTGGATTTTTTTCTTTGAAGACGAATAAAAGGACCAGAATGAGCCCTATAATTCAAAACAACTATGATAACTGTATACTTAATACTACTACTGGTCACCCATAAAATACTTCAAACACTTTATAAAAAGTTTGAAACAATTTATTAATTTGTATTAGAAAGTATGTCGAAGTTAATGAAGAAACCTTTTGAACACTTTATGTAAAGCTTTAAGCAGAATAAACATTAAACATTTACTTAAATTCTTATGAGCAACTTCAATATCCTGTTACTCCGAAACCGTTCGGATTCGGGCACAGTTTATTAAATTTTTTTTTTACTTTATTTTTATGTGCTAAAACCGTTGTACCAGTTTTGGCATTGAGTTCAGAGACGTCTTGTATATTTTTATATATAACAAGTTATTATTCTTTAAATTTATTATGTCAAATATTTTTATAAAAAGGTATTTTGTGGCAAAATCCCAAAAGACATGTATGAAGATGAATTGATTCCGTTATTCGAAAAATGCGGAAAAATTTGGGACTTGAGACTGATGATGGATCCCATGTCAGGTTCCAACAGAGGATATGCATTTATCACATTTACTAACAGGGAAGCTGCGCAGCAGGCTGTTCGAGAGGTATGTCAATTTTTTTCAAATCTTGTAACATAATTATTTGTATATTTCATACAATTTATAAAATTATTTTTTCTTTTTCTTATCCTAGTTATATAATATATTGATCACATATACATAGACAATTTGGATCCTTTTATTTATTTTCAAAATTTTTAGAAATGTTACAAAATTGTTATTGCTATCAGTATAGCACTCCTTCGAAATGTAAATTAATAAAAAAGTTTAATTTTTTTTACAATGTTTTATGTTTGATTTCTAACTTTTTTTTAAACAGTCTGTATTTTACTATGATTATGGCGAATTATAGCTGAGTTATAATTATAATTGATAATGAAAATATATTCTGCGTGCGTGCATGTGTGCGTGCATGTGCTCACGCGCGTGTGTGTGTAGACGCGTAATTATGTTCGTACATGCCACGTGCACGCGCACGCACGCGTACACACACACACACACACACACACACCCCATATGTTGTTTTCTTTGCTAAATATTTCGAATGAGTGTTATTATACTCCTATGTGGCTTGTTCTATATTATATATTTATTATATTTTATACTTTTTTTTGTTTTCTTGTAGATTTAATGCAGACATGTTATTATTTTATCAAACCCATGCATTTATAATTTTTCAAATTTACATACCTCTATACACAATTTAGGAAAAGATACAAGTTTTACATACATACATATACATGCGTTATGTGCATGAGAGAGAGAAAGAGAGGGGGGGATAATGGAAAGGAGAAAAAAAAGAAAAGGAGGGGGAAGAGTAAAGGAAAACACACATGTGTGTATATGTATATGTGATATAAGTATCTATCATCTTTGTATTTTAAATATTTTTGCTATTCTTATCAATAAGAAAAAATTGAAGTCACATAGTTTTATAGTTTTTGAGGAATATATGATGAAAATACTTTTGTTGTATATGGAGACATGAAGGAGATTTTAAAGAGCAACTTTATTTTTATAAATTGAATCATATGATCTTTACATAATTTTTCTAATTATTTTGTACATGACTGTGATCCAAAATGCGCTCATATTGAAAATCTATGTGATCTAAGTGATCTATACGTCACATAAACTATAACCGTGAGCATGTTGATAGCTGTGAATATATTTCGAACCACATATACAGAATGACGAATCTATAAAAATCTATAAAAACATTAAGATGTATTATATAAGATGTATTATAAGAATATTATTTCATATTATTTAAGAAAAATCATATGTTTCTATTTAAAAAAAAAAAGAGTTGTCCATTTTCATGTACAACGAAAGTATTACCACTACATTGTATGCTTAAACTACCAAACTTATAGCTTTAATTTTTTCCTATTATTTAGAATATGGAACTTAATTTATTATTTGAAATAGCGAAAATATTTAAGGTATATTCGAATAAAATGGAACACTTTATACATGAAAAAAATACGGAACCTATTATATATATTATAATTTAACTTTTTTATACACACACACACACACACACACACACACATATACGTAGGAACAATCCACATAATATGTTTTTCATGTGTATATGTCCCTGACCATTTATTCGTGTTTAAATGCAATTATATCCAACTGATCCTATATATTTAATAACACTGAGAAGTATATATTAATTATGTCCTATGGATGAGTTTCTTTTCCAGCTCTCCTCTTTGCTCAGTGGGCAAAATTGGGAGTGGAGAATCTTTCCGAAAATCATGATAATTGTGTGGTTTAATTGGTTAGGGGTATATTTGTCAAATTGGTTGATTCTCATTGGACAGTGACAATTTTTGTAACAAAATTCTGAAAATTGGTAGGCTTAAAATTTGTTTGCAGGAGTTCATGATACGTGAAAGGCCGGTTTCCTATATTGTGAAGACTCGAGCGACAAAGCGCATGCCACTTTCTCGCTTTCGTATGGCTCAAGCCACATTGCATTAATAATTAATATTTATATTAAATTGCATATTTAAAAAAATTTTCAAATTTTGTCTTCTATAATTATCTTAAAAATCATAAAACTGCCTCATTGGAACAAAATTAGGCATGTGTCTGTTTTCTGCATCCCACAGCTCGATAATCACGAAATAAAACCCGGCAAGAGTCTGAAAGTAAACATTAGCGTTCCTAATCTACGACTTTTCGTGGGGAACATACCAAAGTCAAAAGGCAAAGAGGAGATCTTGGAGGAATTTGGTAAATTAACAGGTAAAGTGAATTCGAGGCGTGTGTACCTACCTATACCTACTTATTACCTACCTGTCTACCTGTATTGTATAATTTAAGAGTGCTAGCTTTTAAGTAGTGGTTGTAGATGGTATGGAAATATGGAGCATCCATGGATCACATTGATATTGTGATCTACGAATATACCTTGTGGCACCTTTAGTTCTGGTCAGTCTCCTTGCCTCTCGGTTTATTAGTGAACAGTAACACCTCTCTGGTCCAAATCTTCTTTTCCTCGCTATTTAGGTTGAATTACATACTATGAGTTTATCTGCTTCCCACTCGTACATGTAACACCTTTTCATCCTCTTGATCTTCCTGTCCTCGAATTTATCGCAACTGATCAATTCATCAATCTTTATTACTGATATCTTCGTCTTCTTTTTTTGGAAAACGGTAAAAAAGAAGCAAGGAAATGGAAAGAGAAAATGTGGAAGTCGTACTTTTAGATTAGGAATTATTTTATGTACAGAAAAATATATGTTGTTTTGCATTATTGCAACTTTGCAATATGCAAATGTGATTTATTGCTAAGTCTTTAAGCTTGGGGGTATGGGAGATTTGCGTGGACCGCTGGGGCGTTTGGCTCGCTAACAAACGGACAGGCACTCCCACCCACTCTATGTGATATTGATCCTCTTAAACTATTAAACATCTGTGATCCTTTAAATAACGCTTTTTATCCTTTTATATAAAATTTCTTTATCCGCCTCCTATTCCCCCTCTCAAAGGACACTTCATGAAATCCCATATTCAGACAGCCAATAAGCAGGAAATCATAAATGGCAAGCTTAATTGGCACTCCTTCCACATTATTCTTACAGCTGAATGATTATGAGATTCGGAAAGGGAAAAAGATTGGTGTTACCGTATCTTATAACAATCACCGCTTGTTTGTGGGAAATATTCCAAAGAATCGAGACCGAGATGACTTGTTCGAAGAGTTTACAAAGCACGCACGTAAGTTGACAATTGTCCTTAAATCAGCAAGCAGTAACCATTCTTTGGGAGAGATGAGACAAAAATTTAATTATTTTATAATGAATCAGGTGTTCTTTTTTAGTCGATAACAGAGGTGCAAGGTGGATCAAATTTAATCCGCTTGCATAAATGTGAAACAAAAACCTTGTGAATTGGTACTCAGAGAAACAAAATTTTTATTATTTATTTTCAAAAATATTAATGTATGGTAACATTGATTAATTTATTTATAAGCCGAATGTGAACTCTTCTCGTTATAATTCCTTCATTTTCATTTCTACTAACTTTTTGTTCACAAAACGTGCAATGAGTAATCGTAATTGTGTCCTACAACCAATCGAGTTTATATTGCTATTTTATTTGATAAAACACACACACACACACACACAAAACAAACTAACAAATAAGAGCGCGCTTTTTCATCCTTTATTCCTCCCATTAAATCATTCATCCATTTATCGTTCAGCCATCCGTTTATCTGTTTCATTCTTTCATTCATTCATTCGTCCATCCATCCATCTATCCGTCCGTCCATCAGTCCATCCGTCCGTCCATCCACCCATACATTCATCTATCCATCCATCCATCCATACAGCCATCCACCCATACACATGCATACAACCTTTGCACACATGTATCACACCATGCTATACCATATCATATTGTACTTAAAAACGTACGTATGCACAAATAGAAGAGACAGAGAGAGGACAGAGGAGAGGAGAGAGAGAGAGAGAGAGAGAGAGAGAGAGAGAGAGAGGATAAGAGAGACAGAGGAGCTGGAAAGAAAGGAAGAGAATGTATTTTTATACTTTATACAGTTTTAGGAAATTACGAGTATTTGGTTTTGGGACACAAAATTCAAAGTTGGAATGCAAATTTTATTATTTTATTATTATAATTTATTGATTGTTCTGTTTATATATATATGTAACTATAAAATGTTAAAGGTTTTACTTTATTTATTTATTTATGTTTTGAGGTAGAAAATATATTGATCTTTTATACATAATATTAAATGTACGAATATATAATATATTAATATATGAATTATAAGATAAAGACATAATCACATTTTATGAATAATTGTGTTTATTATGATATTTTTAATTTCAGGCGGTAAATTTAATATGAAAAGGAAAACATATTGTTTATGTATAATATAAATGTAAATATAATGAAAAAGAATGATCAGTGCGATCGAATGAATGTGTCTGATTATCACTATATTTCGTATGTATGTGATTAAGAGTCTTGCATGTAGCACTAGTATATGGACACAGAGAGGAGATAAATATATAAAAGTAATGATGAAAAAAAAATCACCTTGAATTATTAAATTTACATAGGGATGATTAAAAAATTAATTAATTAAAAAACAATTGATATAATGATGCAAGGTATCTTTTATATTTTATTTTCACATGTTTCGTGTGATATAATAAACACTTGATACAATTGACAGACAAGAAATCAAGATAATCGGTTTATTGAATGAATAATGAGTAAATTAGATATGTCAGAGGAATTTTTACACACATTAATTATTAAAATTGAAGTAAAATTGAATCTGATTTGGCTTTCGGGTATACATGAATTTGATAAATATTTAATGATACAATATTAAGGTGTTTCTTCTCTAAAATGAATTGAAATGTTCATGAAATGTCGGTTCATCAATCAAAACATTGCAGCTCCAACCCAAAAGCCATACCTATAATAAAATTAGCGAATAATTATAAAAATCACTTTGTATTTTATGAATATGGTACTTCATCAACATGGTTATGGAAATTGATGGCTTGCTGCTTACATGTAGTATTCAAAATATGTGTAAGATGCCTTGTTATCTAAGCAGTATAGCTTCTAAACTGAGAGGAAGGAGAGAAAGACTGTCTGAAAAATAAAAATTCAGAGATGATGTCAGATTAATTAAGTCGCTTTGTAGATATTGTTAAATTGCTTCTTATTTGACAATCTTTCAGTACTTCTGCTACCGATTTCAAAAAAGATCTGTTAAGTTAGATCGGAATGAAATCAGATCGGGAGATCCCACATTTTAGGATTAAAAGGTAGAGAGAGATGAAGGTTACAATAAATGTTAAGATGTTCATCTCTTTATACACATGTAATTGAATCATTGTAATGCATGAGAATTCTAATAGCATGAGAATTATTCTACTTATAATATTTATATGCCTATTGAATCAATTAATCCTCTCAAATTCTTCACAAAAAAATATGCAGATTTAATAAAAATCATAAAATACATATGTGTATATCAAAAGTGTTTTACAGAATTTAGAGCTTGCAATCTCCTTCTTTGTAGTTATTAATAACGTCTGTATTTTTTCTTCGGTCTGTGTTCTTTTAAGCCTGATTTTCTAGAGCTTTTTATTTTTTTGAAATTTTATTATGACATAGATTATGAGCATTTGGTGAAGTCTCTTTTGTTTTTTTCCTTTATGTTTAATCCTGGGATAGTTCCTTTATATTCCTGAGATAGTTTGTTCTCAAATAAATAATTTAAATATAAATAATTAAGATATTTATAATTTGAAGAAATAATAATAATGTCTAAAAAAGATTTGAGATAAATAATTTCACATTGTGAAGATATATTCAAGTGTTTTAGGAATCTTGCAGATTAATATAGCGTCTAACATATTAATGTAATTATAGTGTCTGTTTTTTGTTTTTGTCTAGTTGTATTGTTAGATATTCTTGTATCATATAAAACAATATAAAATTGAAATATATAATGACATAACAATATTTTTACATATGTGTGTAATTATTAATAATATGAATATAATATATAAGAAAATGATATATAATTGTTTTTTCTATAATGAAATGTGATCGTTATAATAAGATATGTTATATGAATATAAATATTTAAGAATATTTAAGCTAAACAATATAGTTATTATATTTATTTGAAAATTTCTTGCTCATAGCAAACATACATCGTACATAACACGTGATGATTGCTTGAATTTATATATTTTATTTTGATACTATTTCTATTCTTTATTATATAGTAGCAATTCTTAAAATTTTGCAAGTATTTTATCAAACTTGAGTGTATCTCATCTGCTTTTGTATGGTTTTTTGATACATAGCTGGCCTGACAGAGGTGATTATCTACAGCTCACCAGATGATAAAAAGAAGAATAGAGGTTTTTGCTTTTTGGAATATGAATCTCACAAAGCAGCTTCCTTAGCCAAGCGAAGGTTGAGCACTGGGCGTATCAAAGTTTGGGGATGTGATATTATTGTCGATTGGGCTGATCCTCAAGAGGAGCCAGACGAACAAACCATGTCCAAAGTAAATGAGTGATAAGATGATTGATAATTTGATTGGCTTTAATTATTATTATTATTTTTAATTCTTGCATTAATTAAACAAATTATTATAACTCTATTATACTAACTACATAATTATTATAATTATTGTTCTGTTTCAGGTACGTGTGCTTTACGTACGAAATTTAACACAGGATTGCTCTGAAGAGAAGCTAAAGGAGAGCTTCGAACAATATGGCAAAATTGAGAGAGTGAAAAAAATCAAGGACTATGCTTTTATACACTTTGAAGATAGAGATAATGCTGTTAAGGTAAAAAACTTTAAGTTGCATTGATTTAACAATCAATTTCTAGTAATTTATTATAAATAAAATATATAAATGTGTGTATGTGTGTGTGTGTGTGTATTTTCTTAGGCAATGAACGAATTGAATGGTAAGGAAATGGGTGGATCCCACATAGAAGTTTCATTAGCAAAACCACCATCCGATAAGAAGAAGAAGGAAGAAATGCTGCGTGCCAGAGAAAGACGAATGATGCAAATGTTACAGGGTAGAGGCGGGTAAGCTATCAATATTTACTTTTAATTAATCCACAATATAATTAAACACAGTATATTGTGCTCAATTATATTGCGTTTTCAATTAATTTTATTTATTTGACTGAAATTTAAATTAAAAGTGTATAATTTTTCCTTTTATAGTGGATCTCCATCTCATCCCAGCATGATGGGAGGACCAATGCCAGTTCGTGGGCCTACACAGGGACCTCGCGGTACAGGTGCAGGTATGCGTGGACAGATGGGACGAGGCGATTATGGTTAGTACCAATTTGGAATCTTCTTTTTTCTGCACTGTTTCGTGTATTCTTTGCGAACATATATTTACGACGACATATATTCTTCTAACAAGAACTGTTCCAAGAAGAATTTTGATTTTTGTTCTAATAAAAATTAATTATTCTTTGTTACATATGTTGATATACATATGCTTGTATAATTTTGTTTCTCTCAGGCAGTAACACAACTTCCATTTAAATATTTCTTTTATCTATAACATCACTATTATATAATTTGTTATAGTTGGATCAGGATATTTAATGATGTATATCGAGATGATACTATTATAAAAATAAATTACTATTAAATGTATATGACATATCAAAATTGTATTACATTTACATGTTAAGAAAGATTAGAAAATTAAAAAGTAATAATTATAATTTTATCGAAAGACTAAAGAAGTTTTGTCGTTAAAAATTAAAATGTGTAAAAAAATGTTTTAAAACATACATATATTGAATTAATATACAGGGAACTATTTGTAATGTTGATGACAAATGTGTCTTAAAATATGCATTTTATGAAAAAATGTTAAGATTTGTTTAATATCAAAGAGGATACAAGGTGGTACTATAAATTAAACAAAGGTCAATTTAATTTTTTAAAAGTGGAATTATATGATTTTTTCTACATGTGATTCTTTTTGTTAATGCATATAAAAGTATTAAGGTAGAAGTGTTGAAAAATTAATAGTTTACTACGAGATGTTATATTCTAGTTTTAAGGCTTTCGTGGTCATTGATATCGTTAACCGAGAGGGTTTCCGGATGGATGCCACATGCGTGTTGGGCACTTTGCCGTTTCGCAAACATTGCAGCTTGCATCATCAGGGAGCTCCGATTCTGAGCTCTCTTTGATTGTGGTAGTCCTTATATACCCCCTTTGTTCCTGGTAAGGAGAGGGGAGTTGATTTGGTCAGCCAATCAGAATGTTTTAATTGATCGACCGGTCTCGATTAAGAGATATGTTACACTTTATTCTGGCACATAAAATATAAAATATTTTGTAAAATATTAATTTTTTGACAAATGTACTTTATTTTTATGTACAAAATAACGAGACGAATCAATTTGTGTAGAGAAAACATAGTTGCTATTCAAAAAGTTGTGCAATTTGCAATATTCAACAACATAACTTTTTTGAACAACAACTACATATTTTTTCTACACAAATTGCGTTATTTCATTATTCTGCTCATAAACGTATTATGGTACACTTATCAAAAAATGAATAGTTTAAAAATATACAGTTCATACTGTATAAATTTATACTGTTTTTTATACTTTATACTATTAAAATGTGTCAGAATAAAGTATAAAATATCTTGTAATCTTGGTTTTTCAATACCTCTACTTTAATATTTTTTATGCAGATTAACGAGGGATTATGTAAAAAAATCATAATTCAATTTACAAAAATTAATTTGACTTTTGTTTAATCTATAGTAGCATTATCTACAATGAAATTGATAGTGTCATCTTGTGTCTCCTTTGATATTAAACAAATTTTGTCTAAAACATTTTTCATGCATTTTTTATGAGATATTTATCATAAAAATTATAAATGGTTTACCTTGTATATATATATATATATATATATATAGCACGATAATGAAATATAAATTCGTTTTGCTAAATATTTAAAAATTTAAAAGAAATACAAATATCTTTATTCATATGTGTATTTTTTATTGGCACACAACCTTGCCACACACACACACACACACACACACACACACACACACACACACACACGGACGGACACACACACACACACACATTTACACAGAGAGAGAGAGAAAGAGGGTGTTCCGTCTAAAAATTAACACCGCTTATAAAAAGGTAGAACGGGTTTAGATAAACAAAAAAGTCGTATACCCTTTTGCGATATTCGCAATAATAGTCGAGATACTAAATATTAAAATCTAACAAATGAAAGAAGCGCTTGAGTCGCTTGAGTTAAGGTGGTTCGACTACTACCGTATAAGTCAATATAAACCCTAAATTTTTTAATAATAACAACCATTTTTATGCATATAATATTCTAAGCACTTGAATAATTACTGATTTTATAATGTAACATTTTATTCGATTATGTATCACTGTATCTACTGATAAATGTAAACAGTTCAAGATTTGACTTCAGCTGACATTCGTACAAAAGAAATGTGGCAATATCGTACTCTTTCACTATAGGCAACTTACACGGTGTATTGCGCGACCACATGTTCATGTCGCATACAGCTAATCGAAAGGCCGATAAGAAATGCGACAATTCACATTAAGTTTTGATTGAATTTTTGGATTTATTACACGTCAACGTCGTTTCGTTTTATACTTAACAAGTGCTAAAAGAATCAAACAATATTATTTTCAGTTTTTTAAACTTGTTTCTTTACAGATAGTGAGTGAAATTCTCAAAAAATGTGTTTTTTCTGGTACAATTTTTTCCATAAGACTTATGTTAAAAATACCAACTTTGAGATTTAATATCTCAAAAATTAGACATCAGATCTTTTCGAAATTAAAAATTTAAGCGTATTTAGGTTTTCTTATAATATATCTTTAATTCAGTTTTTTCTCTTTAATATGCTTTGATAGCCGAACCACCTTAAACACGGCCCAGTGTAGCAATTATCACCTGCCAGCATGTGTCGAGGGGAGGGGCTACGCGCCGCTATTACGTCACTGCCCTCACCTCTCACTAGTCTCACGACACCCTGTGTGTGCGTGCGTGCGTACGAGTGTGTATAAGAGATTTATTTTTCTCTTTTGTCGTATAATTTGATTTTTCTTTGTCCCCAGTTGAGAATACTTAGTATATTAAATAGTTACATATATCAGTATTTTTCGTATTTTTACATAACATAAATATCAGCATGCTTTTGGGAATTTTTTTATTACCTCATTACATTACCTTTGCTTACGCGCATGATAGATTATTTTGAACGTGTGAGTAAGAAATACAGAGTATATTTCCTATTACATGATAGGTTTTTGATCGAAATTTTTCTCTCTTGAGCTATTATTTTTCTTTTATTAAATTTTATATCACTCTGCCATTTCTAATGTTGGGATGTATTTTGCTATAAAATCAACAGATTGATTGATAAAATCTGTGAATTACTTATAGATTATTTGATATAATATATTTTTTATACAGAGAAAGTCAGAGAGAAAAGAAAATATTTCGGGAGATAATAGTAGTGGTTATTGTAAAAAGAAAATTTATATAATGGTATAAATCTCAGTAATTTCGGAGATACAGCAGTTTGAATTTTGTTGAAGTATGAATGACTGATATGTTATGTTTGTAACAAATTGAACCATTAACGTTATTATACTTTATAACTCGTATCCTAAGATTGGCATATGATCTTGGAGTTGAATACATAAAACGAATTGATTACTCATGTTTTGGATGCTATTATCGCGTATGAAAGAACGGTTCAGAAAAACGACGTAATTTTAGGACATAAGGACGTAAAGTGTATTAATGTTGATGTTTCAATTTTTTAACATTTGTTGCGAACGTAATACATGCTTCATTATTAATACTCCATCAAAATTCAAATTGATGTATTTTCAAAAATATTGAGAATAATAACCATGTTCATATAATTTTTTTTAATGACTCACTATTCGTCTCCCGAAATATTTCCCTCTTCTCCTGACTCATTTTGTATATATTCAGAGAATATAAATTTTATTTTTGTTAAATTAATACATTAATAAAATTATTATATTATATAAATTGTGTGACATATAGAAACATGTTATATGAAATATTATAAATTATTTTTGCTTTTAAAAACACTTAAAAATATAAATAGTTAAGAACACTTAAATACAAATCATAAAATCGTAGGGAGAGATTGCTCAGATAAATCATTAAATTGTAAAGTTAACTTCAAGTTAATTCAAGCTAATTTATTTGCAATTTATTATATATTTATTATATGTATATTCTGATCTTGATTTTGAAATATTCAAATAATACATCTCTTTCACTTTCTTGAATGAGAGTAGCGTGTAGCTTTGTGTGAAGTTCGACCAATATAAATAAATGGATCGAGTTTGGATCCGATCAATTCCTCTTGATATTCCGATTAAGTCTTAATATCATGAGAAATTTATTTTGATATAATAGTTTTCTTGTGAATGAGATTTTATTTAATTATACAAGAATGACGATTACAACTACATTGTAATCTGTATTTTGTTACACACATATGTACATGGATACATATATGTAAGTTAGATGTGCTTAGTATTTTATCATATGAATCTTATTGCCATACCACTACCACTTCCTGTGATATCTGTTTCTTTTTTTTTAAGATAATTGCATGCACATTTTCTCTGTTTTGTACCTTTTGTTTGATGCTCCAGTGTAAGAATTATTTTGTGGTAATGCATAGAATATCACATGCATCGCTAAGGCAAACAATTTTTATATAATTTTTATTTATTTATTTGTGTTTACGTAAGCGTGTGTGAACCTCGTATACTTAGTACAATGCATCATCAATTAAAAATCTGTTTACAGCTCTCCAGGAAATAGGTAAGCTGTGATAATGAATGATGAATGCAACAGTTGTGAAGTATCATATGTACTGTGTATTTTCTTCCTTTTTAATGTTAACTTACCCAATTTACATATATATTGTGAAGTCATCACGAAAATTAATCTTCTCTTTCGAAATTTGCAAACTTTCTCTTTACAATTTACCATTTTAAATATTTTTTAAATTATAAGGTATTTACATTTTCTCCTTATCTTTATAAATGTACGTCTGACAATAAATATTTAAATTTAAAAGATTAGAAATGAGATAGAAATCTGCGTATTTAAATTAAATTTTATTAGATTAAGTTTTTTATGTTTGTTAATTAATATTTCAGATACTTTTATTTATTTTTTCCTAATAATAGGATTATTTTAGAGTTTAATAACATTTTGGAATAAATATGAAATTTTCGAATGACCTTGCAATTTTCTATCTTAGGAAATGTGTGGTGGTACGGTAATCATACACAGTTTTGTGCGGTAGTGTGTATACTGTTTTTACAATTATTTTCTTTTTGTCGAAGACCATATCTCCACAAATATTTTTATTTTTATGTACAATTAAATGTTTTTGTTTTTCCTTCTCTTTTATTTCTATTATATTGGCATTTTCGAAATTATCTTTTCCCGGCATGCCTTTCTTAATATTGAAATAGTATTATTATATCTAACTAAGTTGTCAATTGGATATATCGTGGCTAAATTTGGGTCTATTTGTAATGTGTGTTTTTATAGATTATGATTACGACTATTACGGTTATGGGGATTATCGAGGTGGCTACAGTGATCCCTATTACGATGACTATTATCGATACGAAGATTACTATTTCGATTATGCGCCGCCTCCGCCGCCTGCCAGAGGGAGAGGCAGGCAGCCTCAACCGGTGGGTCGCCTTTTTTAATGGTTCTAAAAAGTCGTTTTCGTTCCTTAAATCACTACTTTTTTTTTATACCAGCAGTAGTTTGACTGTGGCACAGTGTTCGTGAATTTTTCTAATATATCATATCATATATCATATTTT
Organism: Crematogaster levior; assembly: GCA_901521435.1. Classification (NCBI taxonomy): domain Eukaryota; kingdom Metazoa; phylum Arthropoda; class Insecta; order Hymenoptera; family Formicidae; genus Crematogaster; species Crematogaster levior. The sequence goes on from CABEGB010000721.1 coordinate 123,056, forward strand.
TCTCCAATTTTTCGTTCAGATCAGCATCTGTCCATATATTTTCTCTGTCTGAGTGTAAATTAATGCTAGCTAATCGGGTATGTGCTAGCTTCATTACATATAATCACTATTAATGTAGGGAGATATACATCTTAATATAATTCTTATTTCATAATGTTAAGTGCACACTATATCCGCAGTATATTCGTCTGAGTAAAATAAAATTCCTAATGAACCTAGAACGAAAGCGAAAGTAAGAGTGAGAGGATGTGGGAAAAAGAGAAGAGGGAATGGAAGGTAGAGAGAATGTCGCTAAGAGAGAATTATGAATGTTATTGTATTTATTTATATTCTATATGAATCTCTCTCTATACTAACATCAAGACCTTGATACTAAGATTAGATCTTGTAATTCGAACACATTGCCACTTTCAAATTGCTTGCAAATCATATCTGAGCCATAGTAGACCCATTCTAAATTGTCAAGCAGGATAAGCCGGGAAAAGCAATTTAAACTAAAAACATAAAAAAAGAAAGAAATAAAAAGAAAAAGATAGGAAAGACATACGGAATAAAAAACGGAAATCTCAAGGCAAATGCCTGTAAATCTTCCTAAGGAAGAAGATCGCACATTTTATAGAGTTGTAGGATCCCTTAATACTATTCCATCGCTACTATTCTAGCACAGCTTCAGGAGAATTCCAGATGTAGACAGAAAGCAGTGTACAGGATGCGTGCTGCGTGCGTGCGTGCGTGCGTGCGTGCGTGCGTGCGTGCGTGCGTGCGTGTGTGTGTGTCGTCATCATCGTCTTTTATTATATTCCAGTCTTCATGTACGAGTAATCTGTTTTTTTTTCCTGTAGAGCGACGTTGCGTCTCGTGGCTCGGATATGATGTTACACTTTTTCTTTGTCAAGTTACAGGGTTATCCAAACATGACAAAAGGGAACGTATGGGCACCCTGTGCAAAAAAATTTTTATTTTATTTTTATATTTTTATATTGCGATTAACTTTTTCTCTTGGCAGTGTCTCGCTATTGCGATAACACATGACACACGCTCTTAAATTTCTTACATGTATTCGGTGTTTATATATATATATATATATATATATATATATATATATATATATATCCTCATGTTATATGATGTACACATATAATTAATTCCGTCGTTTTAGAGGAGAAATAGACAAAGGAGGAGAATCTCCGAACTGTCTACACATTAACTTATACCTTATTTTAATATATTGATTTTACTTTTTTATTACTTATTTTGAACATAATTCCGATTCAATGGAATTTCATTTTCCATAGATATATATACTAGTCTCTTTTAAATATATTTTATTTATCATTTTCATTTTGTTGCATGAGTCAACTTATGTATCACATTTTTCTTACGTATCAATTTCGCAAATATATATAAAAATATATATATAAATAAGATATATATATAAATAATATATATTTTTCAAATAATTTTTTTTTCACAAATTTTTCAATCACATTGCCATCTTACACATTTTTTTATCTTATCGAATTTTCTTTTAATTAAAAATGACACAGAAATATTCTTTTTAATAAATTTTTCTGTAGATAATAAATTTCAAATTAAGAATATACATATATTTAAAATTTAAGATAAAAATTTAATTTAAATTAAGTAAAGAAAAGTGACAGAATAGAATTTCCCTATTCTCTTTCAACTCAAGGATGATTTTTTCTGACTTGAGATTATTTTTTTCTTTTCAGTATCAGTTCTATATTGTTAAACGCATAAATAACGTTTATAATATACACACGGATTTTTTCTTGCAGGAAAAAATTTAAATCAGTTTTCACACTCTCACTACACACTTTTATTGCATATCTCCTGTTTGAAAAAGCAATCACTCAAACTGTATTAGTACTACATACAGAGGTAATAATTGTATCATTTTTTGTAGACAAGTAGAGTTAAATTGAATAGCAAAATCCTTTACCGTTTTGCGATGTATGCTTAACGTTTGTAGAACATTATTAATTAAATTTTTATTAATTATATTAAGAAATTTCAAAATGGTAGAAGAAAACTTTTCTATTCAATTTTATTCGTTTTACCCATTCACAAGAGATAATACGTTTATTATTAGAATTATTACTCTGTATATTCAGTATGTTCAGTACAAGATCAGTATTCAGTATAGTATATGTGTACATAATAGCGCATACATGGATTGTTTTGACTTTCAAAAAAATAATTCAATTTAATGTCAATTTGATTTCTATCAAACAGGAGGAAAAGTTTGTCACAAATTATAAATAGCAGTATTGGAACTAAGGAGTGATAAACGTCAATCATCAATCTTTTCGCAAATGGTTTATCATATATATCATATATATGTGTCATGTGACGATTAATATTTTATTAATTATATTTTATTATTTCTATACTAAATTGTGCATAGGTATAGTAGACCACGGAAATGGATGACGGAATAGAGAAACGTCCCCCGTATAGCACCAGTGAATGTTTTGCAGTTCTCGCTTTAGTTTTCTACCATTCTCACTTCCATGTATATAACCAGCTTATGCTTAAATTCACATTTGTTTTAACGCTTTTAATAATGCTACGCCGCTTATTTATATAATGCGCCTTTTGGTTGAATTTTGTTTTAGCTGCCAGTGCAATAGCTTGTGTCGCTTAAAAGTTCCTACGCCAACCAATCAGTTCGCTTTTCGCTTACTTGGATAACTCTGCTAACTCCTACTGCTGTATGTAAAAACGTGGTTAGTAAAGATTTGGTTATAAATGATTTATCTCTTCTGCCACGTTCTTTCTCTCTCTCTCTCTCTCTCTCTCTTCTCTCTCTCTCTCTCTCTCTCTCTCTCTCTCTCTCTCTCTCTCTCTCTGTCTGTCTGTCTAGCCATATACACACACACACACACACACACACATGTTTACATATATATATATATAAATATATATATATATATACAGTGGTGGTCGTGAAAATAGAGCCATCTATTAAAAAATGGAGAAATGTTTTATGGTCAGACGAAACTAAAATAAATCTGATGGGATCTGATGGAAGACATTATGTGAGAAGGCCTTATGATTGAAATAAATAATATGATGAAATAAATTTTGTACAAATTTAAACTGTAGTATTTTTATTGCTGATTGTTGTGTTCCTTTCTCAATGGCTCTATTTTCATGACCATCACTGTATATATATATATATATATAGACAGTCAGACAGACAGACACAGACAGACAGAGACAGAGAGAGAGAGAGAGAAAAGATATATATATATATATATATATATATTTCTTTCTTTCTTTTTCTTTCCCCTCCCCTTTTACTTACCCTCTATTCTCATATATATTCATAACTTGTTTTCTTTCTCATTCTCTCTGTTATCTGCTCGTCTTTTTTCATGCTATGTTGTCACATGGATGTATACATATATAAAAACCTTGAATGTACGTCTATGCTTAAAAAATAGCATATATATAAATAAAATGCACATATATGTATTGAAAAAAAATTCCGATCGTTCAGCGGTATATCAATTGACTCATGTTTTCATTGTATTTTATTGCTATTACTATGTTTTTATAAGGACTATTATTGTTTGATATACTATTGATATACTACATAATTAAATTACATATAGGACAGAAGAGACGCGTAAAGATAAGAAAAAGAAAAGAGAGTTAAATGAAACGCAAATAGTTATACAATTATGGGGTAACAATTTGGATGTTATTTGGGTAGGCTGGTCGTGGCCGTGGAGTAGTGCCACGTGGCCGAATCGGTGGCCCGCAAACCCGTGGGCCAGTCAGGGGGGGACGCAACCCCGCAGCTTCAGGGGCCCGTGGGGTCCAGCGGCTGGCCGCTCGTGGGGGGGTCCGCGCCAAGGGAAGTTTACCAGGTGAGGATGGTCTGTATCCACAAAAATCGTCTTTTACACTGTTTACATTTAATTCTGAGCTACAGAGGGAGTGCGCGCACACACATACACACACACAAGCGCGCGCGCGCACGTCGTCAATCATTACGATAAACCTGAAAACTTGTATTGGTATCATTGTATTTGTGATTTTCATCATATGAAAATTCTGCTATGATATTACTAAAATATGATTTTTGAAGAGTTCTGTAAAATATATTGACTAGCTGTGAAACACGCATTTAAGAGGGAAAGATAGAAGGGAAAAGAGAGAAAGAGAAATTCAGAACTTTATTAATAGCTTTTTATTTATTTTTGATTTTATTTTACTTTTTATTTTATTAACTCTTCGATTTCATGGAAGTAGTACAAAATATTATCTAGAAAAATGTTATTTACAATATCAAAATATGTAATATACTAGTATATATATAATATACTTTTAAATGTAACTTATTTTAGATAGAAGGTAGAAACTTAATTTAATATTACAGCATAAGCTGACAGTACTGTTTGACTATTTTAGCGCTGTTTATTGTTCTAAAGTATTCAGAATTCTTGTCACAAAAGTTTTTGGCAAATGCATATAAAATCTTTTTTACAACTACTATTGTATATTGTTGTTATAGTAATAACGATTTTATACAGATTGTCGTGTTACATATTTTCCATATGATTCTTTTTACTTGCTATAAATAATATCATGCTAGAAAGATATTCTCGTTTGATATTTGCTTTTGCTTTCCAGTTTTGCTTTCCAAATTTTTGCTCCTGCCTGATTCTTCTATAAAAAAAAACTGCAATATCTAGACAAAATTACCTTCTGAATAATTTTTTTTATTGAAGGTAACAATTTTTCCCAATGTATATCGATCTCTCCTAATATCATTTCTTTCCTATATTTACAAAACATTTCTTTCCTGTATGTACAAAACATTTTTATGTTAATGTATATGCCGATATGTTTATAGAACGTTTAGCTCCTCACTTCCAAAATGCAAATGTTAAATATTAAATTTTATATTATTTGAGGAAATGTTTAATTACATTTTGATTCTTTTTTTACAGATTTATTAATGACAGATATTTTCAGTCAGCCTGAAATTTTCAAAACATAATGCATACATAATAATTAGTTTGTCAAATTATTGCATGTATTTTTGTCATCACAAATTGCTCATGTAATGTTTATCTTACAGTAAACTATTCAATCCATTTTTCCACCAAGATATCCAAGTCCCATCCACTCGATAATAATAAAACAGTAGGTTAGTGATTCTCTTTATACTTAAATTATATATTATTGTAATTTAAAGACCAACAATTTTTCAAATTTTGTGAGTCAATAGAAGATATTGAATAATTTCGTTTCATAAGTTTACTTTCATATGATTATCACAATACATCCATACATAAACACTTTATGAACATATTACATATATTAAGACACAAGAACTCTTGAAATTTTCCTTCGTTTACGCAATATTTTGTAAATCTCACACATAATGGTAAAATGAGTGCCTCTTAATTTAATGTAAATGTTTTTTATTTTCTGATTATCTCACCATCTTGATGTCTTTTACAGCAGGTAAACGAAAATTTGACGGGGGTCACCAGAATCAGGGGGAATCTAAGCGTCGCTTCCAGAGCAATTGGGGAAACCAGCCCCTCGCCCAACAACCATTGGGCAATGCATATGGATTGGCGAGTGTAAATGGTGGTAGTGGTGGTGGTGGCGGTGACATAGCTTTCGGAAGTAGAGCCGGCACACTCGGTGGTGTTTCCGGCGACGATCACGAATGGTATCAAGACTCTTACCAGTCATGGAGCTAACTTCTGCAATCGTGTGAGTGATGAAAAAATACGAACAAATGCATGATACATGAAGTGAGAAACAAAAAACATAAAATAAAGGGAAAGTAAAATAAAATCTGACTGACAAAATGTAAAGAAAGAGGGGGAGAGAGGGGGGACTAAGAAAGGGAAAGGAAAGGAGGAAACTCGAGACGAAGAGAAGGAAAAAGATTAGCCATTTATTATTATTGTTCTTAATCGAATTCAAATAATTGTAAATGTTTTTTCATATTAATGATACGCGGCAACTGTGTTCTACGCCACCACCATCGCCCGCTGTTGTTGTGATTATATACAGTGATGTGCCACTGAGACTAATTATTATATTGGAGTGTGACCACCCACTCACCCCGTACTATTATTATTATTATGATAATACTAATCTAAGTACCACTACTGCATTGTCACATTGTTTACTGCCAAGTGATGAAGATCAGCGATGTTGACATAGGGATTGTGATGGCTTGAATTAGTTAAGAGAATTCATGGAAGCCTGCAGTTTATTACACGATGACTAGATGTTTTGACTCTATAACGAAGGGTGTGTTAGAAAGTGAAGGACAAAATAAATAGCGAGAAAAACGGAAAAGTTACAAACAAAGTTAGAAATTAAAGAGATGGAAGTTCAACTTTGAGAAAGTAGAAAATGTAGTAGGCAAGCAGAAAATGCAGGGCGAAAATGCGATATTTAGTGAATATGTATGTGTGAGAGAGACAGAGAGAAAGAGAGAGAGATTGTTTTTAAACAGAATGTGTCTGCGTGTGTATTTGTGTGTGAAGTACGCTAAGCGTACCGCAAGACCTTCTATTGTTGGTCTATAAATGTGTACAGTCAGTGAAACTATTATTATTAAGAGTCATACAGGCAAAGTTTTGCGAAAGTAGCGAGTATGAAACGTTGCAACGGCTCTGCGAATGTCTCCCATATTAGATTTTGATTACGGTCACACAAAGATTCTATTGGGTAAGAAAAAAGGAAAATGGAAAAAAGAGTATTGCTCACAATCGAGAGGAAACCCACTTGTACAGTAAATTTTTCAATGACAGTATCCAAGTAGCAAGGCAAACTCGGATCCAAATTATAATATATTTATTTGTTAATGTGTTTCTTTTTTATATTTGAAAAATTAAGAAAATTGATCGTTGAAAACAAATATCTAAAGTGAATTTATTCCCTTTGAAAGGGAAATAAAAAGAGTGTATTGTTTCTTCTAAATTTTATGTAAAAAGTAAATTTGTTTCTTGTATTCTTTTACAAAGTTTTTAAAAATGACTGACTACGAATTTCATAATGATAGTCACAGATTGAAGTAGGATGTAAAATGTAATGTTTACAAATGCATGAACACATACAGCACACATTTTGAGTGTTGACTTGTTGTTATTGTTAGTCTGTTAGTTAATTAGTAAGAGTTGTAAGTGCGGGCTGTAGTTGGTCCCTGTCCCTGGAGCCCAGACACCCCCTGTTCTGGATGATTATTTGAAAAACGAAAGAAAAAAAAGAAAAAACATACGCAAATCATTTGTATTTTACACGCACCCCCGGAATATGAAGACAAACACGGCGTAAAGACAAAAAAGAAAAGGATATTGTAATAACGGGATAGCATATCAGATTTCTGTTTGTTATAATACATTAAATGAGACGACACAATTGTATACATACATACATACATAGGTATATGTGCACACTTGCGCACAACCACAACCACCCACTTATTCATCCACATATGCGCGCGCGCGTACACACGTATGCGCGCACGCGTGCGCGCGTGACACTTATAACGATCATATATATTAATCTCTTAGATTAAATTTGGTATTGGTACTTGAATTTTACAATAGTAGGATTGACGGGTGATACACGCACGCACACACACATGTATATATACGTATGCGCGCGCGCGCGTGTGTGTATGTGTGTGTGTGTGTATGTGTGTGAGTAACACGATATCGAGTAATTTTACACCAAATGACTATTCTACGAATCAACCAATCAGAGATTGCATATACATCCTATGGCAATCACCAAGTATAATTTTATAGACTCACATTTTTTTTACACACATACACACATGCACGCACGCGCACGCACGTGCACACATACACACACACACACACACACACATACACACACACAAAATATTAAAAATATGAAATGATAAATGCACCAACAGACGAAAAGTCTGAATAACAAGTAGATTGTTCGCCCGACCTCGTATTTTACGAGTACTTTGTTAATTTTTATTCATGTTTTACTTAAGTCTAATTGTTCGTCATCGATATTGTTTTACTGGTGATGAATTAATCATATCTAGTAGTAATGATTAAACGAGAGAAAATTTTCTGTTCTTGTATCCAGTAATTGCGATTTCATTGTTTTTGAAATGAAAAAAAAAGAAAAGGAAAAGAAAATTCGAGTAAATTGCGAAATCGCGATTTGCATAGTTATCTACTTTTTTCCTCTCGTGCCCTCTCCTCCCTTTTCCACCGTCCTTATTCGTCTACCATATTTTATATCCATCTACCTACTCTTCTTACCTACACCTCCTATTTATAAAGGCATAATATCGAGGATATAATAATATTAATATTAACAATATGATAAGAATGATATTGCTAATCATAATTGAGTGGGTTTTTGTGACACATGATAATATTCCAGTAAAAAAATGATTTTTTTCTGTGCAAAATATATAATTAATAAAAGGAAATAATAACATGATAGAGAAAAGAATAAAAAAGGATAAAGACAAAAAAAGATATTGAAAAAAGCAAGAGGATATGTTATATATATTGCACGCACACATGCACATACATAACACACACACACACACACACGCGCGCATACACACAGACACAGAGAGAGAGAAAGAGAGAAATACAGAGATACAATTAAAGAAAGAGTTCGGCTTGCGGGGGCAAGGAAGTATACTTGGCTAAAGCAGAGACAGTTCACGGTGATGAGATTCTTAGACTGATCTAGGTACTAGCGTTTATCGATAATACCACCGGCTCCGCCCCGGTTAGAAAAAGCACCCCAAAAGTATCACTATTATATTCCTTTCTCCTTTTTATCATCGCTTTTATCTTTCCCTCATTCTTTACCTGTTTTCACTTTATCTACTTTCCTCTTCCTCTTTTCTACTCTAATAATCAGTGTGGCAGCTGGGGTGCCTGGGGTGGTTATCGGTTGCATTTTAGGATAATGCACCACGCGCACACACACACACACACACACACACACACACACTGTGGCTGACGATGCCGTAGCCGCGCGCGCGCGCGTTTTTTTGCCCGGCCAATGCCCCGATTAAATAATGACAATGATAATAATAATTTGTAACACATCATGTCCTTTCTTTGAGAAAATCGTTTACATCATTTGGGGCTTGTATCGCGATTCATCACCTCTCATGTGTCAGACGGATATTGTGTGATCCATGGGCCGAAACGTTGCGAACATTAGTTTAAAGTGGCCCACGAACCACGTGTTTTTTTTAATTATATATATAAAATATATTATATATTATATTCCTACGAATATGCATTTTTGTGACGTGATGTTATTTAGCACTAATTAACGAGAAAGAAGGAAGTCGTACGATAATTAACGAAAGATTCAATAAGAAAAACATCGCCTCCAAATCCCCGAAAAGGAAAGAAAAAAGATACATATGTATATGTTATATCTTTTTTGCGCTACATGTCAGCTCCGTGACTGTAAAACAAATGTACAAAATTTTTACCGCCAAATTCTTTATTGCTAATTGTATTTTGTGTTTTCTCGGATTCTTTAATTATTCATCTTTTTTTACCAATCGCTTCGCTTTTTAATTCCCGCAATTTTTATTTCTCCAAGTTGTCCCTAATTTTAGTGTGAAATGTAGTTAAACATAATGGTTAATGATGAATTTAAAAACAAATGTTATAACATGGTTCCTTTTTTCGGGCTAGGAGCTTGATTTAAAGTGTCAAAGATTTTTGTGTATGACCAGATGTATTCTACATGTCTCAATAAACAGTTGTATGTGAATTACCTTTCTTAAATATGTGCTGCACTTTATTTCGTAATCCTCGTTTTGTATTCTCTGTCAGTCTTTCTTTCATTATAGTAATATTACGTACAGACATACATGCGTACACACACACACACACACACACACATATATATGTGTTGCGTGCGCATGTGTGAAGTGTAGCGTTTCTTTATGGTTATTACAGACTTGTGATCATTAAAGAAGCACATACATATGTACATCAGTTTACTTTTATAAACTTGTATGTAAGCGTTCCGGAATCTTATAAGCAATCAACATTTTTTAAAAATAATTTAAAGCTCTGCTGAGTCGTTGCGGCTGTGATCTTTGATGACGTCAGAAGTGAGAAATTACATGCCAAAAATTTTTGCAAAATACATTGAAATAAAAAGATGTATTCATAAAGCAACACTTGTGATCGATTCAACAAATTTGTAAAATGTATCGAATTCTTTTTTTTGGTGTGAAGATTAATCATAAAATTAACATAACAGGAATTATGAAAAAAGATTGGTTGTGTGAAACCTTAGTTGCATTATAATTTTTACGGCTATTTATTGATTTTTGTAACAAAAGAAAAGTGCAGTACAAATGTGCCGGATAGTGAATGTGTTGGATAATCAGATACCGGATAATTTGGCACTTCTTACTATCGAATAACTAGATATTATTTGGCTCACACAAAGTTAATTTAAAAGCAATATTATTTTATTATATTGAGAAGTACGATATATTTTTATTAAATTGAAAAGTACGATATAAATAAAAAAAAATTCTATAATTATATATTGAATATGTTTGTAATTAGATAAAACCGTTTTTATCCGGTCTAATTGTGTTCATAATCATGCACATTATTTAATTATTATACAAGCTGGCCCACGTAAAGTGTTACAAGTCAATAACTATAAAAATATTTGTCAAATCAAAAAACAGTTCATGAGAAAGTTTCATGTATTCAAGAAACCTCGTTAACTACATAAACATAAAGTCGCCCTCGCTTTACTTTTAAGGGGGATGTAAGTAACTTCATAATTTTAAATGGAATTCTCTATAAAATGTTGCATATTTGAATTCTACGGAACAAAACAAGTAAAATCAAAATAAATATCAAACAATAAGCCTTTTTTATGAGCCGAAACATATATTTGTGGACGACTGATATCACAATATTAAACAATAATAAATTTTAACATGATAAAAGGTGATATAAAACGCAAGATAAAATTATAAATAAATTTACATGATATATAAACAAGATTAAAATTAAAAACGAAGTGGTCATAATTATGTAAAATATAAAAGAGATCATACGGAAGACAATTACAAAATATAAAACGCTCTTACTTATACGCGTTTCAGCTCACTGAGCCCTCTTCAGTAAAATAAATGTCGCAGATGTGTAAAAAGATTTTTCTCAAAAAAACAGATTCGGTAAGATGGAAATAGCAATCACGTCGTAATGGGAATGCCATAGTCAGATTGTCAAAAGAAAGTCAATATCTCCACCGGGTTGGATATATCCGTGAAGTGATGACACATAATGTAATTAAATAAAACTGTTGAAAACGAAATAAGAAAAAAGTTTTAAATTAATTTCATTTAGTTGTTAGTATTTTGAAGTTGAATTTAAATTTATGGAAGTTGTATATGTAATAAGATAAAATATCTGTAAAGTTCTGCATGGTTCTATGGAAAGCGAGAGAAGTTAAAAAATGACTGTGTCAGTGTCGTGATTAGAACGAAATGAGACAAAACTCAAACCAGGTCATCTTCAACGGTTAACAATAGTTATTAAGTTTTTAAGAGGGGAGACAAATTATTTGTTCACGTGTAGTTTTCATGATGTCAACAATTGATTTTTGATGTTTATATTTTTTGTATATCATTGTTGGGCTAGCTCTGATATAATATCCAAATAAGATTCATTTAAATGTTCAGAATCTTTTTGGAGGTTGATATTCATTTTTTGAGATCTAATATGGATCATTTCGGATACTAATCTTTTTTGGTAGTTAGACTCTGTATCTAAAATTACAACATTCTCCCAGTCAAATGAATGATTATGTTCGATTATATGTTCAGGGATGACAGAGTATTTAGAGGGATCCAACTTAATGTTGGTTCTATGCTCTTTTATTCTCGTTCCCAGCTGTCTCTTTGTCTGTCCCACATAAGATGCCTCACAATTTTTACACTGAATTTTATAGACTACATTATTCTTTTTTGATTTTGAATTCGGTCTTTATGTACTTTAATAATGTTGTCAATTTTTCTGTTACATCTGAGGCCTACATTCAAATCTAATCTTTTTAGATAGGTGGATATCTTGTTAGTAACATTTTTTATATATGGCAATATGATGTAAGGTTTCTGATTGATTGTGTCTTCATGTTGCCTAATTTCTTGGTTGTTAATATTAACACTGTGCTTATGAATTCTCCTATGCAGACAGTCAAAAATTAAGCTTAATGGGTAGCCATTGTTTATTAACCAATTTATGCACAAGTGGATATTTTTTTGATGGAATTTAGGATGAGAGAGTAGGATAGCTCTGTCTATTAAATTGTAGATCATGCCAATTTTGTGAATATAAGGATGTTCTGAGTAAAAGGATAAGAAACGTCCAGAGAAGGTTTTTTTGTGGAACCAATCCAAATAGATCTTGTTATCTTGGATTATTATGTTAAGATTGTTATCTTGGATTATTATGTTATCTAGAAAGCTAATTTTATTGTTTGTGCATGGTTCAAGAGTAAATCTTAATCTTTCGTGGTGACCGTTGAACTTGTTAAGTATGTCTCCTATCTTTTCATTTGCGGCAGACATAATGATATCATCAACGTATCTAAAGTAGAAGTTGATATTCAAGTCAAAAGAATCCAAAATGGTTTGTTCAAGATCACTCATAACTATGTCTATTAATATGGGCGATAGAGGAGAGCCCATAGGAGTGCCATAACACTGCTTATAAAATCTACCATTGAACAAAAAACATGTTGAATTCATAATGAATTTAATAGCGTTCAAAAATTCATCTTTCGGGATTTTAGTGGAAGGTTCTAAATGTATCCACCTTTTTTCTAAGCTATTAATGGCTAGTTCTACCGGGATGTTCGTAAAAAGAGATACAGCGTCCAACGAGAAAATTGTATTAGAGCTTGCTAGTTCAAAACCTGAGAGTCTATTATACAATTCTTTGCTATTTAAAATACTGCTCTTTGCCTTAGAAATATTTTTAGTGATAATGTTTTGCAAGTATAAACCTACGTTGTGAAGAGCTGTGTTGACGGACGAAACAATGAGTCTAAAACTCAGTACTTCCTTGTGAATTTTTGGGAGTCCGTAAGCTCTTGTAGAAGAGAATCGCTTGATCGTAGTTTAAGTAATTCAGATTTATTAATGTAAGCTTTGTCAAACCATTTTTTAAAAGGTTGTTTAAAGTTTTTTCGATATTGACAATCGGATTTTTCTTTACAGCCACATAGGTATTTTGGTCTTCTAGCATCTCTTCAATTTTTGAGGTGTAAAATATATTATTTTCACTCCTTTCAAGCGCTGTAAAACCAGATTAGATCAGAAGCATGAGAAGAAACTCGCTTGGCTTTTAAAGAAAAAAAGTAATTACATTTTAAACAAAATCAAACCACTTAAGTACTCGTGTACAGTAGACAGCAGAGGGAGATTAGAAAGAATTAACAGCCACATAGTTAAAAAAACAAATAATAATAATATAGTTTCGATTAATTATTGATCCTCATAACTTTGATCAACTAACATACAACCCGTTAGAAACAACTAATAATAATTGGTTTTACAACTTAACGGATCACAATATCCCTGACAAAGTCACAAGATTGTTACAAATGGGACACAATTTTTGCTTACCATCTAAGTTTGACAAAAGAAAAGCCGTACACAACCATATTAAAGATGATGAAAGGATTATTAACACAAACACAGCCAAAAAATTAACTTCCATAAGAAATTTAACTATACCACTATTAGACGACTTTATAAAGAATAAAAATTTAACAAATAAAACAAAAGAAGAAATAGAATCCTTATACAGATCAACTTTAAAATTTCAAAAAGAACATCCAGAAATTATTTTTACTCGCGCAGATAAAGGCAATGTCACAGTAGCACTTAACAATATATTTTACACCTCAAAAATTGAAGAGATGCTAGAAGACCAAATACCTATGTGGCTGTAAAGAAAAATCCGATTGTCAATATCGAAAAAACTTTAAACAACCTTTTAAAAAATGGTTTGACAAAGCTTACATTAATAAATCTGAATTACTTAAACTACGATCAAGCGATTCTCTTCTACCAAGAGCTTACGGACTCCCAAAAATTCACAAGGAAGTACTGAGTTTTAGACTCATTGTTCCGTCAACACAGCTCTTCACAACGTAGGTTTATACTTGCAAAACATTATCACTAAAAATATTCCTAAGGCAAAGAGCAGTATTTTAAATAGCAAAGAATTGTATAATAGACTCTCAGGTTTTGAACTAGCAAGCTCTGATACAATTTTCTCGTTGGACGCTGTATCTCTTTTTACGAACATCCCGGTAGAACTAGCCATTAATAGCTTAGAAAAAAGGTGGATACATTTAGAACCTTCCACTAAAATCCCGAAAGATGAATTTTTGAACGCTATTAAATTCATTATGAATTCAACATGTTTTTTGTTCAATGGTAGATTTTATAAGCAGTGTTATGGCACTCCTATGGGCTCTCCTCTATCGCCCATATTGATAGACATAGTTATGAGTGATCTTGAACAAACCATTTTGGATTCTTTTGACTTGAATATCAACTTCTACTTTAGATACGTTGATGATATCATTATGTCTGCCGCAAGTGAAAAGATAGGAGACATACTTAACAAGTTCAACGGTCACCACGAAAGATTAAGATTTACTCTTGAACCATGCACAAACAATAAAATTAGCTTTCTAGATAACATAATAATCCAAGATAACAATCTTAACATAATAATCCAAGATAACAAGATCTATTTGGATTGGTTCCACAAAAAAACCTTCTCTGGACGTTTCTTATCCTTTTACTCAGAACATCCTTATATTCACAAAATTGGCATGATCTACAATTTAATAGACAGAGCTATCCTACTCTCTCATCCTAAATTCCATCAAAAAAATATCCACTTGTGCATAAATTGGTTAATAAACAATGGCTACCCATTAAGCTTAATTTTTGACTGTCTGCATAGGAGAATTCATAAGCACAGTGTTAATATTAACAACCAAGAAATTAGGCAACATGAAGACACAATCAATCAGAAACCTTACATCATATTGCCATATATAAAAAATGTTACTAACAAGATATCCACCTATCTAAAAAGATTAGATTTGAATGTAGGCCTCAGATGTAACAGAAAAATTGACAACATTATTAAAGTACATAAAGACCGAATTCAAAAATCAAAAAAGAATAATGTAGTCTATAAAATTCAGTGTAAAAATTGTGAGGCATCTTATGTGGGACAGACAAAGAGACAGCTGGGAACGAGAATAAAAGAGCATAGAACCAACATTAAGTTGGATCCCTCTAAATACTCTGTCATCCCTGAACATATAATCGAACATAATCATTCATTTGACTGGGAGAATGTTGTAATTTTAGATACAGAGTCTAACTACCAAAAAAGATTAGTATCCGAAATGATCCATATTAGATCTCAAAAAATGAGTATCAACCTCCAAAAAGATTCTGAACATTTAAATGAATCTTATTTGGATATTATATCAGAGCTAGCCCAACAATGATATACAAAAAATATAAACATCAAAAATCAATTGTTGACATCATGAAAACTACACGTGAACAAATAATTTGTCTCCCCTCTTAAAAACTTAATAACTATTGTTAACCGTTGAAGATGACCTGGTTTGAGTTTTGTCTCATTTCGTTCTAATCACGACACTGACACAGTCATTTTTTAACTTCTCTCGCTTTCCATAGAACCATGCAGAACTTTACAGATATTTTATCTTATTACATATACAACTTCCATAAATTTAAATTCAACTTCAAAATACTAACAACTAAATGAAATTAATTTAAAACTTTTTTCTTATTTCGTTTTCAACAGTTTTATTTAATTACATTATGTGTCATCACTTCACGGATATATCCAACCCGGTGGAGATATTGACTTTCTTTTGACAATCTGACTATGGCATTCCCATTACGACGTGATTGCTATTTCCATCTTACCGAATCTGTTTTTTTGAGAAAAATCTTTTTACACATCTGCGACATTTATTTTACTGAAGAGGGCTCAGTGAGCTGAAACGCGTATAAGTAAGAGCGTTTTATATTTTGTAATTGTCTTCCGTATGATCTCTTTTATATTTTACATAATTATGACCACTTCGTTTTTAATTTTAATCTTGTTTATATATCATGTAAATTTATTTGTAATTTTACCTTGCGTTTTATATCACCTTTTATCATGTTAAAATTTATTATTGTTTAATATTGTGATATCAGTCGTCCACAAATATATGTTTAGGCTCCTAAAAAAGGCTTATTGTTTGATATTTATTTTGATTTTGATCTAGTGAGCCTTTAGAAATTTTCATAATTTTACTTTAATTTTTAATACAAGTAAATTTTATCTGAAACATTTGTTTGAAAAATACTTCTATAAAAAGTTACAAGCATTTAAACCTTAAAGTAGAATGCATTGAAATTAATGATAAATTAAATAAAAGACTATTAGGACCTTGAATAAGTTTTCGCTGTTTTCCAACAGATGATGTTACCAGAACTGCGTGCGTGTAGTTTAAGATGATAACGCATCTATAGGGAAGTACTATAAGCAAGTTTGAAATTCAGTGTATGTCATTGCGCCGAAGTGTAAACAACTTTTTTTTCATAGTGTTAAACATGTCGAGTTTCATGCCAAAAAAAGAGTATTTGCGGGGAATTTTACTGCACTACTTTATTTAAAAAAATCTGCAGCTGAAACACACAGAATTCTTGTTGAAACTTACGGCGACCATGCTCTGTCGGAAACATGCAGAGATTAGTTTAGACACTTCAAAAATAATGATTTTGATGTTGAAGATAAAGAACGCTGGCGCACCGAAAAAGTTTGAAGACGAAGAATTGGAGGCATTACTTCATGAAGATTCATGTCAGACGCTAACTGAACTTGCAGAATCATTAGAAGTGTTTTTTCCTGTTTTTTTTTTTTTTTAATAAAGCATTAATTTTCACGGAAAAACAGCGAGAACTTATTCAAGGTACTAATATATTTGTTCTTTTACTTTATTAAATGTTCGAACTAGTGTCCATTGATATCTAAACACTTATTTCTTCTAAAAAATACTGTTCGAAATTAGCGATTGTGACGGAACTTTTAAATTAATACTGGTAGTATAAATAAATAAAACAAGTGTGCATAGACTCTTTTGGAAATGCATTAGTAGTTCTATACAAGAACTATTTTAGAATAGCCAGAACTCTTACTTTTCGGCCAGCGTCTCACCCTTGTTCTCATCATAATCGTTACTTTTCGGGCAGTATTAATTAAAAAATAATAATAATAAAGTAAGTGTGTTAGTGCTTAGAATTTTTTAGGGAATGCATAAATGTATTTAAAATTACCTTGAATGTGACAACTCTGGAGAATTAATCAGCGGCGTCCTAGATATACTTCTTACACACTATGTTTGTTTATTTTTTCGTTATCATAATGGATGTTTTTTTGTTTTAAATAGTAGAACTCTTTATAGAACTCATCTAGAACAGATCGCAAAATCTCATAAGATATAGTGGTGGATCTTTTGTAGGACAAACTGAGACTCAGCGTGAACTTGGCGGCTCAGTTTGTCTGAACTGATTTTTTTGCTTTAACATCCAGAACTATTTGTTTAAATGATATAGAACTCTAGAACTATTGAAAATAGAGACAGAACTCTCAACAGTTATTGAATTTCCACGAGATGAGACGCTAACTTCACACACACTACATTTTGTACCGATATATGAAATAAGATTAAAGTAACCATTATTGTAAAAATAATGAAATGCCAACAATTCAGTTCAAAACAATGTTTCATATGTCACGATAAATAAACTCTTGTCTATTCGTCATATTAAAATTGCAAACACACAAGGAATTAGGAAACTTATCTATTCTAGTACAAGGACCGTGAGACTGAACGTTGTAATTTTGTTATTAAATTAATTTATTAGATAATAATAATTCATTAATAATTATTGTAATTATGTAGTTAAATTTAGTCAAATTTGTCAGGAGAGAGAGGGGGTGAGAGAGGGGAGGGGAGGGTCGAAGAAGTGTTATTAAGAAGTATTACAAGAAGTGTTATTAAGTGTTTTATTAATTACCATTGCGACAATAAGAAAATTCGTATTTGTTAAAATAAGATTCTTGTTTCCGTTTTAAATGCGAGTGACCACTATTTGGCAATCGTGTCAGCAGGAGCTTTAATATATTTTTTGCATTAAAATATTTTATATTTCATGTTTGTGTATTTATTAATATTTGTAAATTATTAATTTCTCATAATAATAAATAAATAATATTAATATAAATAACATATAAATTATATATATTAATATATAAATTAATATTAATATAAATAATATATAAATATTAATAATAATGGTAATGGTAATGGTAATGGTAATAAAGTGCGGGTAGGTCCACAAAGGGACCCTAAGATGCACCTAGATCCAGAGATCCTCTGTGCTTCCCGCAGGTTGCGTAGCAGTTAGCTTCTCAGACCAAGCCCCGCGTTTTCCGCCAGACTGCATAGCTTGCTGACTGCTAATGTAGGAAGATTCCTGTGCTCCACAAACGCTGTGCCCAGGAATCTGTACCTCTATCGCCAGGGCTGGATCACACAAGATATGTATGCTGTCCTCCCTGTCCTCTCCACAGAGTCTGCAGCTTCTATGTTCCACCAGACCCAGGTTATACAAATGCGCCCTCAAGGGCGCATGCCCTGTAGGAAGGCCGATGGATAGTTTCAGCCTTCTTCTATTCATTGTTAGCAGTTCCTTCGCCCTGTTTTGTTCGAGTTCTCCCGTCAGACTCTTCGCCTGGCGGCACCCCCGGCACTCCCTCCAGGAAGTCCGATGCTCCTGTTCTAGGCATCCCCTGATGAGGCTCTTGCCCAGGGCGAATGGAATACCTACTACCTGGTTAGCTGGTCTCTCTTCGGTTCCCAACTTTGCCAGTTCGTCTGCTCTCTCGTTTCCATCAATCCCTTGATGACCAGGGGTCCAGAGCAAGGTAATCTGATTACCTTTCCCGATTTTATCGAGTGAGTCCATGCACTCCCTAACCAGAGATGACTCTGTGGTGGGCTTCGCTAGGGCTCCCAAGGCTGCTCTGCAGATAAAAATATTCCTATTATGAGAGTTGTTAGCTAGTATGATGGCTAATACCTCGGCTTGAAAGACCGTGGCTAGTCCACCTATTGGAATACTAATTCTGTAGTCATTCTTTTTGTTAAAAATTCCTGCTTCATAGTTGTTATTTGCCCCCGAGTCGTCCGTGTATCAAGTATCTGGTCCCCCCCAGACTGCTTCGGAACTTTGGTTCTTTCCAATCTTCCCTGCTGGGTATGGCGATCTTAAACGCTCTATCCCAGTGGTACTGCCTGGAAATTCTATCCTGTTTTAGAGTGAAAGGGCTTCTGTGTAGGAACTTCAGCCTGGTATGACCAGGTCCGTCCCTCCACTCGCCCTGACAACGCAATCTATAAGCGATAAGCTGCACTGATAATCTTCAGGTGGAGTGGAGGTATATGTAGTGCTACCTCCAGCGCTTCCGTGGGTGTTGTTTTTATGGCCCCTACTACTGCCCTCAGGTAATTTCCCTGAATGCATTTTAGCAGGTTCCTTGTTTCCGTATTCTCCACTCTGGACCACCAGACTACTGAGACATAAATGAGTCTCGGTATCAGGATGGCTTTATAAATCCATAGGGCAATTCCCGGGGTAATACCCCATGTTTTGCCTATGGCTTTCCTACACGCCCAATAGGTAGTATAGAACTTATTCTTTTTACTTTCAAGATGTTGTTTCCAGTGTAGCTTCGGGTCTAAATAGACACTCAGGTATTTTACTACCGAAGCACCGGATATTACTGCCCCAGAGCCTTAGCGGCTCAATGGTGTCTGGTTTATATTTCCTGGTAAAGATCATGGCCTCAGTCTTTGAGGGGTTAATCTTGAAGCCCTTGGCCGTGCATCAGTTTTATACAATCTTGAGCGCTACGTCCATCCGCTTTTTGAGGGTAGTTAAAAATCTTCCTCTAACCACTATGGCCACATCATCAGCGTAGCCAGCAGTGTGGAAGTTCGCCTCTTGTAGTTTCTCCAAGAGTTCATCTACTAGGCACCACAGTAGTGGGAAGAGAACCCCTTCCTGCGGACATCCCTTGGTTGGTTTACCACATAGTGATATATCCCCATACCCAACTGACAGTGATCTACCTGTCAGCATGCTCCGCACCCAATTAATGAGGGCAGATGGTATGTCTTTCCTCTGCATGGCGTCTGTAATGGCCTTGTACGAGGTGCTATCAAAAGCTCCCTCAATGTCCATGAAGACGCATATCCCCCTCCAGCTGAGCCTCTATCTTGCCTACCAGGGCAATATCCGTGGATCTGCCCGCCCTGAAAGCATACTGAGGGGAAGCTAGGGACCTAAGGGAGAGTGGTCCTGTTTTAAGATGGACATCCACCAACCTCTCCAGTGTCTTGAGGATAAAGGAAGTAAGGCTAATGGGCCTAAAATCCTTCGTCAGGATATGTCCATTTCTGCCCGGCTTAGGTAGAAAGCACACTCTAGTGCCTCTCCAGACTTGGGGAACACATCTCAGAGCTATGCTAGCTCTGAAAATCCTAGTCAGAGGGCCCAGTAGGTGTTCCAGCCCCCTCTGTAAGAGAGCGGGGCATATCCCATCTGGTCCTGGGGCTTTGTACGGTTCGAATGAGCGGATCGCCCATTCTACTTTTTGGGTTCAACCACTTTCGCTGCCAGGGACCATTCCCTGGGCAGATAGGCTGCCCTGGAAATTGCCACGTCCTTTCCGACTGAAAGATGGGGCATCACCTCGAACCCTGGGAAACGTGTTTCCATCAAGTGTTCCAGTGTTTTAGATATACTTTCAGTAATGCTTCCATCCGGGCGTTTTAAGCAACCCAGACGAGAGTTGGAGTTCTGGCAGAGAATTCTGCTGACAAGGAGACTGACGGAGTTGTCCCCCTCCGATTTTAATGGTCTTTGAATATGTTGTAGAGTAGCTCAAAATAAGAGACACGCATTTTTTTTATCTGCGTATTTGAAAGTTTAGGGGTTGAAACCACCCCTAGAGGCTAAAAGGGTTTTTGCGTTTCCGAGAGTATATCTCGAAAACTATGAGAAATACAAAAAAATGTTTTATACAAAAGTTGCATGGTTCTCAACGCTCTTTAAAATGGTGTATTTAGATTTTTTTTAAATATTACATTTTTGCAAATCCCTCCCTCTTTCCCCTTATTTTTGCAAATTTCAAAATTTTTGCAATAACCAAAATTGCACATTTTTTAAAATCTGAATACGACCATATACTCTTTTTTTATATTTGCAAATCGCATCTTTGAGAAATGAACCAACATATGCTGCACAAGTGATTTATGGCGCGCTTGTCACGCAAAGGTCGACTAAAATTTAAATTGCATTAAAATTTTCCTGTTTACGCTGCGTCTGTGATTCGCAATAGTCTCTAGAACGTTCTAATAGTAATATTTGCTACAGTTGCCAAGGCATCCCCTCCAAATCAACATAATAACTGTCGTCTATAAATAATTTCGCGACGCGCTGTGCAGCGCGTTATCGAAGTGTAGATTACGCACTGCTTATTAACTTGGGAGAAAAAATTTGTATTATTTCGTTCCGTGTGTAAGTTTAAGCATCTGTGGGTGCAACAATATTGCAAGAGGATTAAAAAAAAAAAAAGTAAAATTCTATAAGGTTTGTCTTATTTTGTATTATTTTTTCGTTCACGATCAAGATAGAAAATAAATATTGAAAATAATTATTTAATTTTTCAGTTTTTCAGATGGGTCAATTCAATCCATATAACGTAATAATGTTACTATACGTAACATTCACTGCTCTCAATTTACCTTCTAGTCCAATATCATCCGAAGAACGAGAAGTGGCACAAAATGTAGAATCAATGCTACAAAATATGAAAGATTCAAGATATGAAGTGGATGTGGAAGAATCTTTGGATTTTCAAAATAATAATGATATTCCAGAACTAGAACAAATTGAACTAGGAGATGAAGAAGAAGAATATGAAAGTAATATAAGTGAATTACGTCCAAAAGTTATATGTACAGATGAACGTATGCCGTATGAATACAAAAAAGATGCAGTCGAATATTGGAAAAGTGGGAAGAAAAGGCCAATAACATTAGAAAGAGTAAAACAAAAATTCCGAAAAGTACATTCATTACGTCAACTCCGACGATGGGAAATTCAAGTAAACGAAGGCGATAGCAGACTCGACAAACTGAAACAAATTTCTGAACATGTTTTAAATAATTTTAATACAGCTCTTGAAAGAGGAATAATCATTCATGACATTGATATAACTCGATGGGCTTCCCGAGCACAAGAAAATATAAATGTACCACAATTTAAAGCATCAAGTCGATGGGTACAAAGATTCAAAAATATACATCACATTGTATCTCGAAAAATAACAAAATTTGTTATTTTGTTACAAAAAAATCTATAGCATCACAGGAAGAGCTTCAAGAAAAATCTCGTGTATTTATTGACAATGTTCAATATTACATAACAAGATATGGATTGGGAAATATCTACAACAGTGATCAAAGTGGCTTGCAATTGGAGCTTCATACTGGTCATTCATTGGCAATACAAGGAACAAAAAAAGTTGAATCTGTGGTACAATCTGTATCAGCAACAACACATAGTTACACCATACAGCCAACTATATCAGCCGATGGCAGATTGTTATCACCTCTATTTATCGTACTAAAAGAAGTTGGTGGACAATTTGATCCAAGAGTACAAGAAACCATGTTCAGAGCACCTAATATTTTTGTGACGTCTTCAACATCCGGAAAACTCACATCGTATCATTTTAAAATTTGGTTGAAAAAAGTATTTTTTCCAAATGTTAGATCAAAATCTGTTTTATTATTAGATTCATGGACTGGCCATTGCTCAAACATTATACAAGAAACTAGACCAGAATTTGTTGAAGATATTGTTCTGCTAACTATACCTGCTGGAACAACAGGAAGGACAACCCTTGGATGTATACGGTTTCCGTTTATGGAAGAATTTTGTTAAATATTTTTCAGATATTGTAATGCTTTTGGATGTTGAGATAAATCTTCATAAGAGAAATACAATTTTAAAACTGCAATCGTTAACGCATAACCAATTTTCTTCGCCTAGATTTCGAGATTTGTTAAAATACACGTGGTATAAAAGTGGTTACGTTGCAAACAAACCACCAGAATTTGAAACACCTGTAGATTTTTGCTTTAAAAACCAGTTGAAACCAACATGTGATATTTGTGGTGCAACCGCAATTATTACTTGTGCGTGGTGTAAAAAGATGCTCTGCATAAATCATTTCTTTCATGATCATCATCATTGTGACACGTATCTTCCATAAATTCATGTATTCTTTATACGCATGAACTTGGCGTGAGACACTACCTTGTGTCTCTCTTGATTCACACATGTATTCTTTATATATGTTTATGTTATATTATGTGTATATTGTTGTTGGGATTGTTGTTGTGAAATAATTGTATCAATATAATATAAATATTATTATAAATAAATTTATAAATATTACAAATAAAGGAAATAGTAAAAGCAAAAAATAGTAATCAAGAAGCAAATGTCTTTATTATTAATTAATCCTCAATAATCCCTTTATATCCTAATTTTTTTTCTCTAAAAACAAAAAAAATTAAAAATAATCAATAAATAATCATAAATTTAACAAAATTAATAAAAAATTTTATATTTCATATTTCATTGTCAATTCAGCCAAGAGTGTAGAGTGAAAGTGGAATAAATATATTTCCCAATGTTGATTCAATAAATTGATTTATTTAATATTCATTATTTTATATTATTACTTTTACTATTATTATTTTATATTGTTTTTACCGTAGCCCATAGTATATACAGTTTTTCCTTGTTTCCAAATTGTATCTTTGAGAAACTATCGCTCTGCATAAAACACTGATTGTGTCGCGCAAAAGTCGGTTCAAATTAACATTAAACATTTTCCTGTTTACGCCGCGTCTGTGTTATGCAATAGTCACAAAGACGTTCAAATGTAATAATAAAATCTGCAGTTGCTAAGGCATCCTCTCCAAGAAGCTTCTCTCCGAGAAAATTCATGTATATATGCACGATCGATTTAATATGCATTGTGCCTGAACTTGACACACGACATATCTCTTAAAATAATCATTGCCTCCTTATAAATAATCGTCGTATTTCGAGTCCAACGCGTGATCAAACAAAAATCAATGTATATTCGCAATGCTTATTACGGGAAAACAATATAAGAAACGAAAATAGTAAATAGAGAATAATTTTTATAAAAGTAGAAGGTAATAACTGACTCACAAACTGGCACCAGTGATATAAAAATTGACGTTTATTACGTTTCGACCTGTGATTTAGGTCCTCTTCAAATATATCTATAAATATGATGTGAAGGAACAATATAATAATCATTTAAAGGCGCAAATTTATACAAATCAAAATAAAAACTTACATAAATAGCAGTCCAATAAAAAATAATAAATAAAAATTCGTAATATTGATGACCATGAATTGGTATCGATTTCGTTACATATGAAAGACGTCTGATGTTGGTGACGGAGAAGAAAGAACTGAGCAAGATTGAATTCGACAATGTGACATACGTTACAAAAATTATAATAAATACATAAAACAAAAAGGACACTAACAAAAATGTATAAGTAGAGAAACCGGGTCAATAGTCTAAAATATAAATAATAAATAAGAGAAGGTTGTGTAAAGTAAAAGTAAAAGATATAAATTATAAAATATTAAATAGATCAAAAATAGAAAAATCGGGTCAATGGTCTAAAATGTAAATAATAAATAAGAAAAGGTTGTGTCGAATAAAAGTAAAAATTATAAATTATAAAATATTGAGAAGTCGTAAATCGCAGTCAAATTTTCTGTGTCCCTTTGGGAGTTTATTGCAAAATTGCATTTCTTGATGAAAAGCATTTTAGCAATCTCCCTTTTTTTCGTGTGTGTCTCCATAGGAAATAGTAGGATTGTTCCAGTCAAATTCATGGTCATAAGACAATCTATGCTTACTGACAACAGAATGATTTGCTGTAGGTTTTTTAACGTCATTCTGGTGTTCTTTTAATCGGGTAATCAGATGTCGTTTCGTTTGCCCTATGTAGCACGCGTTACAATTTAAACAGCTAATCTCGTACACCAATTCCGTTTGTTTAAGCACACACAGACTATCTTTACCCTTTTTTATAATAACATCCAGTTTATTGAAGATGGAGTACAACACTTTAAGATTGGCATTCGTTAGAATGCGTTCAATGTTTTTTCCAACTTCTTTAGAAAATGGAATGACGATGCAGTTATTCGCATCAAAAGAAATATTGTCATGAATATTATTGTGTCTGTACTGCAACTCCTTAAGTCTTTTATTAATATGATGGTTTATAAATTGTTTAGGGTAAAGGTTATTACGCAAGATTTCTTTGATAAATATAATATTGTTTTGGTGGAATCTCTCGGCGGAAAGTAAAATCGCTCTATCTACAAGGTTCATAATCGTGTTTTTCTTATACTTTAGCGGATGATTGGAAAGGAAGTTGAGATATCTTCCGGAAAAGGTCGGTTTGCGGTACCAATTTGTAATGAGAGTATCGTTGTCTCTAATGATGATAGTGTCAAGGAAGGAAATGGAGAGGTCTTTTTCTATTTCGTGGGTGAAATGTAGTCGAGGGTGGTACGTGTTGAAAACCTCGAGAATCGTGTCTATTTCAGATGTGGGAGCGATCATAAAAATGTCATCCACATATCTGTAAAAAACAGGAATGGAAAACTTTAGACGTTGTGAGCAATGTGTTTCGAGGTCATCCATAACAATATCCGCAAGGATAGGGGATAATGGAGATCCCATAGGACTGCCGAAGATTTGTTCATAAAAGGACCCCCCAAAACCAAAACTAGTGGATGAAAGTACTGTGTTAATGGCAAATAGGAATTGTTGTAAATTAAATTTGGTCACCTTTGAAATATGATCCCAACGGGTTTCGATAGCTTGAAATACTAACTCCTTAGGAACGTTGTTGTAAAGTGCGGTGACATCGAGGGAAAGAAGAGTTTGATTATGGTAAATGTGCATGTTTTTGATATTTTTAGCGAGGGTCCAACTGTCTCTGATATGTGATTTGGGCTTAGGAACGGATTTTTCAAGTATCTCATGTAGGAACTTGGCAACATTGTATAGCGGACTCCCAGATGCCGATACGATGATGCGAAGTGGAAAGCCGCTTTTATGAATCTTCGGCAGTCCATAGCATCTCGGGAGGTTTCCATTGGTGCAACGCAATGTTTTATAAGTTTGTTCGTCTATGATTAAATTAGTTTTCCATGTTTTAATTAGATCATTAATTTTGTTTTGAAGTGATTTTGTGGGGTCTCTTTTTAGTTTTTTGTATGTCGTTTCGTCATTAAGTAAAGTCTCCATTTGTTTGTCGTATTTATTTCGTTCGATTATGACTGTGACCTGTCCTTTGTCAGCTTTGGTGATAAGTAAGTCCTTGTTCTGTCTCAAAAATTTTTTGCATTCATGAAATTCCTTTAAGATGAATTTGTCAGTTAGGTTAATGTGTTTGTCAGTGTTTAAAAATTTTGTCAAAACATTACTAATGGAGTTGCGTGCAGAATCCGCGACTTTTTTGTCTAATTTGTAAGATACGTTCTCGAAGTTTTTAACAATGCTCGTTGAATAATTGACACGATCTTTAAAATCTTTCTTATTTAGAGGCAGCGCGAACCTCTCACCTAAGCTCAAGAAGTTTAGTGTTGAGTCCGGAACTCGTTTGTCGCTAATGTTCATTATCTACTTTGAAGTGTCCATATTTATAAATGGATTATAAGAAGTGTTAAGTTTCCTTATGAGGTGATTAAATTTATTGATGGATTTGTGTTTGCATGTGTCATTGTATGAGTTTATTTTCTGTTTGTTAATTTGAAAAAGGATTTAATTACGGAGTTAATTAATTAGTTAATTAGATTGTCTTATGACCATGAATTTGACTGGAACAATCCTACTATTTCCTATGGAGACACACACGAAAAAAAGGGAGATTGCTGAAATGCTTTTCACCAAGAAATGCAATTTTGCAATAAACTCCCAAAGGGACACAGAAAATTTGACTGCGATTTACGACTTCTCAATATTTTATAATTTATAATTTTTACTTTTATTCGACACAACCTTTTCTTATTTATTATTTACGTTTTAGACCATTGACCCGATTTTTCTATTTTTGATCTATTTAATATTTTATAATTTATATCTTTTATTAAAACAAAAATACACGCTCGATATAAACAAAATCAAAATACATGAGAAATAAAAAGGCCACTAGAAGCATCGATCGAGCCTAAAGGATGTTATAACAAAAATATATGAATTAAGTCACTAAAATTTTATTCAAACTAAAACATATAAAACATATTGAACGTTTCGACTACACTGAGTCTTCTTCAGCAATAACAAATAGTCATAAGGACTGGTAAAACGTATAAACGTGTTCGAACGTAAAACGGTTAATATAACTATATGACATATGAATACGTATAAAATTAAAAAAAGAATAGAATAAAATAGACGATAGAACAAAAAAAATATATATATATGAACATGAACCGCGTAAGAGAGAATATAAAAGTAAAATAAGAATGACATGGTCCAACTTACATATTCTCGCCAAAAAACGAGGAATAAATTGTCATCATGTTTCTTTTACGGACTTGATCGCACGTCACCGTTGAGATTGTCGTGACATACGGTTCAGTGACCTCAGGTTTATTGTTATCGTCACTGTATGTTACCGATGAGTTGTCTACGTAATGTTCGCGTTCTGTTATTTTTATTCTTATTTTACTTTTATATTCTCTCTTACGCGGTTCATGTTCATATATATATATTTTTTTGTTCTACCGTCTATTTTATTCTATTCTTTTTTTAATTTTATACGTATTCATATGTCATATAGTTATATTAACCGTTTTACGTTCGAACACGTTTATACGTTTTACCAGTCCTTATGACTATTTGTTATTGCTGAAGAAGACTCAGTGTAGTCGAAACGTTCAATATGTTTTATATGTTTTAGTTTGAATAAAATTTTAGTGACTTAATTCATATATTTTTGTTATAACATCCTTTAGGCTCGATCGATGCTTCTAATGGCCTTTTTATTTCTCATGTATTTTGATTATATCTTTTACTTTTACTTTACACAACCTTCTCTTATTTATTATTTATATTTTAGACTATTGACCCGGTTTCTCTACTTATACATTTTTGTTAGTGTCCTTTTTGTTTTATGTATTTATTATAATTTTTGTAACGTATGTCACATTGTCGAATTCAATCTTGCTCAGTTCTTTCTTCTCCGTCACCAACATCAGACGTCTTTCATATGTAACGAAATCGATACCAATTCATGGTCATCAATATTACGAATTTTTATTTATTATTTTTTATTGGACTGCTATTTATGTAAGTTTTTATTTTGATTTGTATAAATTTGCGCCTTTAAATGATTATTATATTGTTCCTTCACATCATATTTATAGATATATTTGAAGAGGACCTAAATCACAGGTCGAAACGTAATAAACGTCAATTTTTATATCACTGGTGCCAGTTTGTGAGTCAGTTATTACCTTCTACTTTTATTTCTTATCACTGGCAAAGAGAAGATTTTCGCATATTTTAATAATTTTTATATTTGATCTGTAATATATACTTGTTAATATTAATTTAATATAATTATATTATATTAATTAAAATAGACATTTAAATATGATTTTTTTCCCAAGTTAATAAGCAGTGCGTAATCTACACTTCGATAACGCGCTGCACAGCGCGTCGCGAAATTATTTATAGACGACAGTTATTATGTTGATTTGGAGGGGATGCCTTGGCAACTGTAGCAAATATTACTATTAGAACGTTCTAGAGACTATTGCGAATCACAGACGCAGCGTAAACAGGAAAATTTTAATGCAATTTAAATTTTAGTCGACCTTTGCGTGACAAGCGCGCCATAAATCACTTGTCGTGCAGCATATGTTGGTTCATTTCCCAAAGATGCGATTTGCAAATATAAAAAAGGAGTATATGGTCGTATTCAGATTTAAAAAAATGTGCAATTTTGGTTATTACAAAAATTTTGAAATTTGCAAAAATAAGGGGAAAGAAAGAGGGATTTGCAAAAATGTAATATTTAAAAAAAATCTAAATACACCATTTTAAAGAGCGTTGAGAACCATGTAACTTTTGTAGAAAACATTTTTTTGTATCTTTCATAGTTTTCGAGATATAAAGGAAAAAAGGCAGTAACTGACTACAAACTGGCAACAATGATATCTTAGTTAAACGTTTATTGTGTCGTCGACGTTTCGACCTTAGGTTTAGGTCCTTTTCAAGAATATCTATAAATATGTTATGTTGGAATAATACAATTTGAAAGCGCAAAATAGTACAACATTCAATTTAAGACTTACATGTTAAATAGTCCAGCAATACATAAAAAACCGATTATGCGGTAAAAAGTAACAACATTAGTTAAGAAAAGAGTGTACGTGAGTGACGTCTGTTGCTGATGACGGCGCAAAACGGACTGAGAGATGAGTTTCACAGTCAGAGGAACGAAATATAATAAATAAATAAAAGCAAGGAACACCAAAAAGCACGAAGTGTATAAGTACAACAATCAAGTCAAAAAACTAAAATGTAAATAATAAATAAGTAAAAATAGGTAAATAAAGTTAAATAATAGATAAGTAAAAGAAGGAAAAAATGTCAAATATTAGAAATGTCAAGATATTAAGAATTATAAAAATGTTTAGAAGACTGTCGTATATAGCCGTTAAATTCTCCGTGTCTTTTTGAGAGTTAATAGCAAACCTGCTTTTTTTAATAAAAAGCATCTCCGCTATTTCTCTTTTCTTTCTATAGGTTTCCTTATGTAAAATTTTAGGGTGATCCCAATTAAATTCATGTCCGAGAGAAGTTCTATGTTTGCTAACTACAGAGTGATTCGATATGGGTTTTTTAATATCATTACGGTGTTCGTTTAACCGGGGTCTCCACTATCCCCTATATTAGCTGATATGGTAATGGATGATCTTGAAAGGCATTGTATCAAACGCCTCAAATTTACAATCCCTGTCTTCTACAGATATGTCGATGACATTCTTATGATTGCTCCAACATCCGAAATTAACACGATTCCCGATGTCTTTAATGATTATCACCCGCGTCTTAATTTTACTCATGAATTAGAGAAAAACAACTCAATCTCGTTTCTAGATACGATCATTGTTAGAGATGACAACGTACTCTCATCACAAACTGGTACAGAAAACCCACTTTTTCCGGTAGATATTTAAATTTTCTCTCCAATCATCCCTTCAAATACAAGAAAAATACCATTATTAACCTCATTGACAGAGCCATCCTACTCTCTGACGAGAGATTCCACACAAGTAATATCACCGTTATTAAAGAAATTCTACGTAACAATCTTTATCCTAAATAATTTAATTAACCATCACATTAACAAAAGATTGAACGAACTAAAACACAGACAAACTAGCATCAACACACACGACATCAGTCCCTTTGACGCTAATAGCTTCGTGATCATCCCGTTTAACAAAGTCTCAAAAGACATTGAACGTATTTTAAACAAAACCAACTTAAAAGTATTGTACTCCATCCACAATAAATTAGATTTTATAATAAAGAAAGGGAAAGACACACTCAATAGTCTAAAACAAACTGAACTAGTCTACGAGATTGATTGTTATAATTGCGACGCGTGCTATATCGGACAGACAAAACGGCATCTTATGACTCGGTTAAACGAACACCGTAATGATATTAAAAAACCCATATCGAATCACTCTGTAGTTAGCAAACATAGAACTTCTCTCGGACATGAATTTAATTGGGATCACCCTAAAATTTTACATAAGGAAACCTATAGAAAGAAAAGAGAAATAGCGGAGATGCTTTTTATTAAAAAAAGCAGGTTTGCTATTAACTCTCAAAAAGACACGGAAAATTTAACGGCTATATACGACAGTCTTCTAAACATTTTAATATCTTGATAATTTTTACTTATTTGACATTTTTTCCTTCTTTTACTTATCTATTATTTTCTTTATTTACCTATTTTTACTTATTTATTATTTACATTTTAGTTTTTTGACTTGATTGTATTTGTACTTATACACTTCGTGCTTTTTACATTGTTCCTTGCTTTTATTTATTTATTATATTTCGTCCTCTGACTGTGAAACTCATCTCTCAGTCCGTTTTGCGCCGTCATCAGCAACAGACGTCACTCACGTCCACTCTTTTCTTAACTAATGTTGTTACTTTTTACCGCATAATCGGTTTTTTATGTATTGCTGGACTATTTAACATGTAAGTCTTAAATTGAATGTTGTACTATTTTGCGCTTTCAAATTGTATTATTCCAACATAACATATTTTTAGATATTCTTGAAAAGGACCTAAACCTAAGGTCGAAACGTCGACGACACAATAAACGTTTAATTAAGATATCATTGTTGCCAGTTTTTAGTCATTACTGCCTTTTTTCCTTTGAATTTACTATCATTGGCGAAGAAAAGATTTATACATTTTTTTCGAGATATACTCTCGGAAACGCAAAAACCCTTTTACCCTCTAGGGGTGGTTTCAACCCCTAAACCTTCAGATACGCAGATAAAAAAAAATACGTGTCTCTTATTTTGAGCTACTCTACAACATATTCAAAGGCCATTAAAATCGGAAGGGGACAACTCCGTCAGTCTCCTTGTGAGTCTGGATGCTTCAGGAGCACTCTCGACACTTTCGCAGAACTCCCTCCAGCTAAAATCGATTTTCCGCTTTGCCTCTACTATAGCTTTATTATATTTTCGTTGGGAACTTCTAAACATTTCCCACGCCATTGGCGATTTCACCCTCTTTGCCCTGTGAAGAGCCGTCTCGTTTGCGATCTGAGCTTAGCCAGCTCTTTACTCCACCAGGGAGTATTGGTCGCGAGACGCTTTTGCTTCAACGGACAGTTTGACTCGAGCGCGTCTGTGACGGCATTGCAAGAAAATGTGCCGCTCGTTCGAGGTCCTCCCTAGTATGAAACCTGTTGGGGCCTTGGAGATCTTTATTGCTAGATCCTCCATAGCCCTTCCAGTTTGTGTTTCTAGGGTTGCGTACCCAAATTATTTCTGGGGTGTGCTGCAGATTGAAGCGTATTTGCCTGTGGTCTGACCCGGAGGGCTCATTTGAGACCCTCCAGTTCCCCACCAGACTCACCACCTTCTCCGTGCCTAACGTAATGTCTATAACCTCCTGTCTTCTCGAGTCCAGGAAGGTGGGTTCCGACCCTCGATTTAGAATCATTAGGCCGATATTCATGATAAAGTTGTGTAGGTGCTCATCTCTCTAGTTTATGTTGGTGCTGCCCCATCCTACATGGTGGGAGTTAGCATCACAGCCCAGTAAGAATTCGAGACCTTTGTCCTTGGCGTAGGCCAACAACCTTAAAATTTCCTCCTGAGGGGCTGGTTCCTCTGACTCGTAGGGCATATATGCCGATCCAATCAACAGATCCAGGCTTCTACCATCCGTGAGCTGCAGTCTCGTCTGGATGACTGTGAGGTCCTCACAGTTGAAACATGAACACCGCATTACAACCCTTGGTTACAATGTAGGTCCTGGGGGGGTGTAGCAAGAAGTACCGCATCCCCCCAGACCTTTGATTGCGCCATTCAGGAGCCAAGGCTCCTGAATGAGTGCAATGCCTGTATGCACCATAGCCATGCTCCTGGCTAGAATCGTCGAGGCGCTTTTGCTATGGTGCAGATTCATCTGCGTCACCTGGACACCGGAATTAGCCATTGATCGACTAATCCCCCCCGTCCACATCAGTGACCGCCGCAGACATCTCCTTGCGTTCTTTGTCGAGCAACCTTACTGTTTCCTGGCCCAGCCCGCAGAAGGGCCTATAATTACAAGCCCCGAGGCGCTCCAGCGAGGATTCGCCGACAAGGCAGGAGAAGTGAGTGCTCGAAGCATCTCTCCTTTCACTGCCCCTGGTAACGATCCACTCCCTGGATCCCAGGCCTGCATTTTGCCTGTCTCAGAGACTCCTCGACAGTTGTATCGGGTTCCTCCACATGCACCACCACCTTATGGCGCTTGGGTAGCTTCTCGGGCGGTAGCACGCGCAGAGGGACCCCCTCTACCTTTAACTTGGCAGATAGGCTTTTTAGCCACTCTGCCGATGTCTCGTCGGCGCATGTAGCAGCGAAAAGTAGCACGCCATCCCTCTCCCACGAACCGGTGAAGAAGGAGCTCTAGTGCCCTCGGGTAACCCGAGGATACGCCCCCTGATCAGTTTATTGATCTTCGTTACTTCTCCCGATTTTTTATCCGGGTAGCCCTCCAGAACAAGGGGTGGAGATCGCTTCCTGGTTCGTTTAGACGTCCCAGGCATCGGCGGCTCCATTCCCCCCCCCCTCCCTGAAGCAGTGGCGACTCCTTGAGGAGTCGATTGAGCCACCTTGGCTCTCTCCTCCTCAAGAAGCCGCCTCTGCTGCTCTTTTCTATAGCGGCGTCTAGCTGTTCCGCTATATTTAATTCGGGGTTTGGTACGGTCGCTCGAAGCTCAGTAGCCTTCATGCACTTCGCGTTACTCTATCACACACTGAAGCTATCGACTACTAGCTTAATTCTGTGAACTACAAAAGACCGAGAACTCAAAAGATACAACGGTTTTTTCTGCATTTTCGTGTATCAACAGAAAAGTGATGTATCTGGAAGTCGTATCAGACTTTATCGCCTTCTTGGCGGCCTTTTGACGCTTCACCTCACGAAGCCTCCGTGCAATACTGCAATTGAGATACTAACATCGTGGGGACAGTGCCAGTTGCCTCCTTTCGGGTCGCCACTCGGAACAACCGACTAGTAGCGAACTTTCTAATAAGTGAAGGAATCCAGTGGAAATTCAACCCCCATCAGCGTCTCACATAAACAGCTTGTAGGAAGCTGCAGTAAAGTCAATGAAACATCATCTTCAACGGGTGATCGGTAATTCGAAGAGATGACTCTCCTCACGCTAAACGTGTCTCACTCTCAATTTGCGATCATTACAAGCGTTAAGTAACGATCTTGACATCAAGTTATTTCCTAGAAATTTAGGGTATTTAACGTCTTTCCTGAACTTTTGCTTTGTCCCCATGAGTCATCTCACACGCTTGCAGTATCTCCAGCAAATTCGATACCATTTCTAAAAATGCTGGTCCAATAGTACCTTCT
The DNA here is from genome assembly GCA_901521435.1 of Crematogaster levior. Lineage (NCBI taxonomy): Eukaryota > Metazoa > Arthropoda > Insecta > Hymenoptera > Formicidae > Crematogaster > Crematogaster levior. The sequence continues at coordinate 157,582 of CABEGB010000721.1, forward strand.
GCTCAAAAAGTATCCGGAATAAACACAAAATATTCAATTATTCAGGTAAATTTATTTTTTCGCCTTCAAAATAATCTTCATTCTGTACAACACGTATACATTTAATCAAATCTTCAAAACACTTTTTATAAACGATTTCGATTTTAGTATGGCCTTGAGTTCCTTTAGCAAATTCTCTTTTACTCAGTCGTCTCAACACGCTTACCACGAATTCGACATCGTAAAATCGTAGATGGTACTTGAGATCAACTGACATAAACAGCTGCCACAAACCAACTAATTGATAGATCGCGCTCAAATTCTGTATGGAAGTTAAGTACATTAGTACCAAATCACTTAATCACAAAAGGATTTTGAAATATCATAAACGTGCGTCATTTAAATAGCAATTCCGAGTACTTTTGAGTAGAAAATATTTGCACTCTTCAAACATATTCAAAGTAAAGTACCGAATAGAAGGATACACAAATCGGAGACTTTTCCCCGCAGAAAATGATTTCATCGGGTCGATGGACACTGGTTAAGAATCATCAAAGTTCATCCGGACTCGTGCTTGGATGACGACAACTCTCACATGACCAGTGTGAAAAATTATTTTCTTTGAATACAGATTATGTTAAATCCTCCAGAGCAATCCTTATCATTCATGTGTACGCTTCAGCGTAATTGATAAAGTGGGTGGCATGTTTAGAATTGTGAACGTCACTCCTCATTAAGTGAATTCCGAAAAATTAATACGACAGCGACACGATGTTACTTCTTATTTCCGTTCGCACTTCCAATTACGTAGAGGTCCTATGTAATTGATCTCTAAACATTTTCTGAAGGAGCATGCTCGGACAACAACAGATATTTAGCCTGATAATATGTGTGTTAGTATAAGAATGATAATGAACGGTATAGAAGATATAGCTGATGGCTTTTCGAAAAAATCGAATGTTATAATCTGCTTGCCGTCATTACATGTATGCTGCAACATCGTTATTATTACAGTTTATTTCAGTTAGTGTCGAACGGATGTAGCTCGACACGTGCCGGTATGTATATTTTATATATATTTTGTGCGTGCGTGCGTGCGTGCGTGCGTGCGTGCGTGCGTGCGTGCGCGGCGTGCGTGCGTGTGTGTGTGTGTGTGTGTGTGTACATATATTTATACATATTTATATTTATATACAAAATTATCTTTCTTTCGTATCGAATATTTACACACACGCGCGCGCGCACTGTATATTTATATATTATACATATTTATATGTAAACATATATAACTACTCTATTGTATATATATGTTGGATACATATATATGGCGGAATAATATTTTTAATATTTTAAATATAGTACTTGCATGTGTATGTACGCGCGCATGCGTGGATTTATATGCATGATGTGTGAACGGATACGTATGTACACGTAAATTTTTAAACATTTTGGACTCAATAAAATCTAGATTGAAATCTAGATTCTTTTAGTGGAAATTCCCTTTTTTATTGCAGATTTTGATTCTCTATGTCAAAAATAAGATACTCTTTGTATTTTTTCTCTAAATCTTCTATTTCAAGACCAAAAGTTTGAAATTAGGGACCAATAGCTCAATTTGAAAAATAAAAATCTGTTTTTTAATTGTAGAGTAGACTTAATTTATGCTTAGAAAATAACGGTAGACACTTTAAACATTTGGAATAGAATCGGAAAACCCATTAGTGCATTATTTAATTGAAACCTAAAAATTTAACTCTTTACATATTTCTTTGCAAACTAGTCATTTTTGAGATATTTTAATACAAAAATTAAAATGTGACATTGTAGATCGTACTGCTATTACTGATGTCAATATAATTAATTTCGACAAAACAATTTAAAAGTCTATCTTTTTCAAAGAAAAGTGATTTCTTATTCTTTTGCATTAGATAAAAGTTTTTCATGACTTTAATAATTTTATGTTTAGTATTTTAAGATTTACATACAGTATTAAGAATAAAAAAGCAGATATTAGAATTTAAAGAACATAATCTAAAACATAATATGTCATTCATGTTTAAGTATGCTACAATTATAAAGAATTAAATATAAATACAAAATTTTTTTCTTTTATTAGCTTTTTAAATTTTTAAGTGAATTCACTTACTTAATCCTCATGAAGGATTCACTTGAAACTTTGATAGGATGCAGGGATAGACGATAGAAATGAATGCTCAAAACTTCAGGGTAGGTCATCGACCTAAATAAAAAATAATCAATGTGAAAATCAACGTTTAACATGGGATTACATAGGGGTCATGTTTATAACGGTGGTCATTAGTGAATATTATTGGGTATAAGCGACAGATATCATCGGAAAAGAATTATGATATAGAATTCAATCTGTTGAACATTAGTTTGTCGAGAAAATCGCATGTTATCAACCTTACAAAAAAGATATTCAGTTGCAAATAGTAAATGTGACCGTATTACATAACACAAGATGCAATTTGGCAACGTTGTACTCCTCTACGATTTCCAGTATCCCGTCAGGTTTAAAATCTATATCCGGATAAATAAAAAAAATACAAATATATAGTAACATAACAATATGGCTCTTTAATTTCAAAATTACAAAAACAGATTCGCGCCTTTCTAGAGCCCAACAGTGTGACAAAAAGGTGACAATATAAAGATAAATGTATAAATATATTGGAATTAAGTTACATTTTAATATACAAGTCCTAAACGCATTTCGAACTCACGGAGGCCTCTTCGGCGGGAGCGAAAGCATAATCATCATCTTACAAGTATAAATGCAGAAACCGTATGCTCATAGCAGTGAGCATGTGTCGCAGTCAAATACATAAAACAAAGTCATAAAGTCCTCCGGATTGGTAAACACGGTGGAGCGATGACAGTTGATTAGAATCTCTATCAGATAGAAAGTTAAAGATAAAAATTGTCCGAGATTAACTATTAAAGGTTGATCATAGGGTTCGTGAGTTTATTATAAAGATGCAAGGAGTTCTTTTTAAGATTATCTAATGTAATATTAGGTAATTACCTTTATCGTTCATCGTAATAACAATCAAAATATATAACTGTCAAATTGAGTATCTGTCTTGCTTATTGTCGTGAAATAAACTAACTATGTGTATAAAATGAAAAACGGTCATCACTACACTGTTTTCGATGTTATAATGTGTATATCGCAAAGACTAATGCCCGAATCATACTAGCGATTGGCGATTGCGTTTGCGTTTGCGTCTGCGTCTGTGTTTGCGTTTACGATTGTCTCTTGACCAATCAAATTGCCAGCAGCTTCCTTCTGATTGGTCAAGAGGCAATCGTAAACGCAAACGCAGATGCAAACGCAATCGCCAATCGCTAGTGTAATTTGGGCATAAAACCATGTTATTTGTTATTCTCGATAATCGAAATATGTGAAAATCGATATTATGTGAAAATCGATATTACTTGGCAAGCTTCGATATGATTTCTGTGTAGACATCGTTCAAACATTCAGAATCCTGTTGCAAATTTATACTTTTTTTCTGAGATCTTATGTGTATCATTTCTGATATCAGTCTTTTGTTATAATTCGATTCCGTATCAAGCACTCTCACATTGTCCCAATCAAAGGAGTGGTTGTATTGTAAAATATGTTCTGAGACTACTGAATGTTTGGACGAGTCAAGTCTTATATTATTTCTGTGTTCTTTTAGTCTAGTGGTCAATTGTCTCTTCGTCTGTCCTACATAGGAAGCCTCACAATCTTTACATTGTATCTTGTATATTACGTTATTTTTTTCTAGTACTTTAGTTTTATCTTTTGGGACCCTGATAAATCTATTTAGTTTGTTTGTGCATTTTAGTCCTAAGTTCAAATCGGATTTTTTTAAAAAGGATATTTTGTTAATGACACCTTTTATATACGGTAAAACTATGTATTGCTTCTGTTGGTCGACTTTACTATTGTCATGTGAGTTACTTGCTTTTTTATTATGTAGATTTGAGATATGTTTGTTCCTTTTATTAAGACAGCTAAAAATCAATTCTAATGGGTAACCATTATCTAGTAATAATTTAACACAGATGTTAATGTTTTTTTGGTGGAATTTAGGATAGGAAAGGAAGAAGCCTCTATCTAACAAATTGTAAATAGTACTTATTTTATGGTTAAAAGGGTGCTCTGAAAGGATAAAAATCTCCCCTAGAAAGTTTTTTTATGGAACCAATCTAAAAGAATTTTTCCATCCTAAAATAATTTTGAGATCTAAAAAATTGATTTCATTGTTAATACATGGTTCGATAGTTAACTTCGATTTGATTAAAAATTAAAAAAAAACCTCCCATCTTGTAAAATTTTTCCATCTTGTTCCTGGTGGGGAGAGGGGAGGGGGTTGATTTGGTCAGCCAATCAGAGTGTTTTAATTGATCGACCGGTCAATTAAAAAAGGAACATCAAGAAACACCAGCGGTGTGCCAAACACAGCTGGTACAGCCACTTTTCTCAATCAGCCTTAGCTGAACACTGGATGGAGACTGGACATTCTGTGCAGTACGATAAGTCTACCATACTGGCCCCTTCACAAAGCTATTTCGCCAGAAAATCGTGAAGATCTGGAAATTTTGAAACATCCTGACAACCTCAACAGTGACAAAGGTCTTCAAGTAAGTCCTATTTGGCATACCGTCCTTCCAGGTTTTTTTTTAATTTTTAATCAAATCAAATTTTACTATCGAACCATGTATTAACAATGAAATCAGTTTTTTAGATCTCAAAATTATTTTACAAGATGGAAAAATTCTCTTAGATTGGTTCCATAAAAAAACTTTCTCGGGGAGATTTTTATCTTTCCTTTCAGAGCACCCTTTTAACCATAAAATAGGTACTATTTACAATTTGTTAGATAGAGGCTTCCTCCTTTCCCATCCTAAATTCCACCAAAAAAACATTAACATCTGTGTTAAATTATTACTAGATAATGGTTACCCATTAGAATTAATTTTTAGCTGTCTTAATAAAAGGATTAACAAACATATCTCAAATCTACATAATAAAAAAGCAAGTAACTCACATGACAATAGTAAAGTCGACCAACAGAAGCAATACATAATTTTACCGTATATAAAAGGTGTCATTAACAAAATATCCTTTTTAAAAAAATCCGATTTGAACTTAGGACTAAAATGCACAAACAAACTAAATAGATTCATCAGGGTCCCAAAAGATAAAACTAAAGTACTAGAAAAAAATAACGTAATATACAAGATACAATGTAAAGATTGTGAGGCTTCCTATGTAGGACAGACGAAGAGACAATTGACCACTAGACTAAAAGAACACAGAAATAATATAAGACTTGACTCGTCCAAACATTCAGTAGTCTCAGAACATATTTTACAATACAATCACTCCTTTGATTGGGACAATGTGAGAGTGCTTGATACGGAATCGAATTATAACAAAAGACTGATATCAGAAATGATACACATAAGATCTCAGAAAAAAAGTATAAATTTGCAACAGGATTCTGAATGTTTGAACGATGTCTACACAGAAATTATATCGAAGCTTGCCAAGTAATATCGATTTTCACATATTTCAATTATCGAGAATAACAAATAACATGGTTTTATGCCCAAATTACACTAGCGATTAGCAATTGCGTTTGCGTCTGCGTTTGCGTTTACGATTGCCTCTTGACCAATCAGAAGGAAGCTGCTGGCAATTTGATTGGTCAAGAGACAATCGTAAACGCAAACGCAGACGCAGACGCAAACGCAAACGCAATCGCCAATCGCTAGTGTGATTCGGGCATTAGTCTTTGCGATATACACATTATAACATCGCAAACAGTGTAGTGATGACCGTTTTTCATTTTATACACATAGTTAGTTTATTTCACGACAATAAGCAAGACAGATACTCAATTTGACAGTTATATATTTTGATTGTTATTACGATGAACGATAAAGGTAATTACCTAATATTACATTAGATAATCTTAAAAAGAACTTCTTGCATCTTGATAATAAACTCACGAACCTTATGATCAACCTTTAACAGTTAATCTCGGACAATTTTTATCTTTAACTTTCTGTCTGATAGAGATTCTAATCAACGGTCATCGCTCCACCGTGTTTACCAATCCGGATGACTTCATGACTTTGTTTTATGTATTTGACTGCGATACATGCTCACTGCTATGAGCATACAGTTTCTGCATTTATATTTGTAAGATTATGCTTTCGCTCCCGCTGAAGAGGACTCCGTGAGTTCGAAATGCGTTTGGGACTTGTATATTAAGATGTAACTTAATTCCAATATATTTATACATTTATCTTTATATTGTCACCTTTTTGTCACACTGTTGGGCTCTAGAAAGGCGTGAATCTGTTTTTGTAATCATAAAAAAATAATTTAAAAAAATTAATAAAAAAGTTTTTTTTGTAGCATTTTTTGCTATAATCGGATATTGGATCTTTTATTATCTAAATAATATGAATGCAATAGTTTTCCGATTAAGATTCTTTAATCAAAAAACTGAGAACCCTGTGGCGGACTCCCGCTAGGTACGACCTGCCGCGAATCCACCTTAAAGAAAAAATATTTGGTCTTAATTCTCAAAACACATTACAGAATATAAAATTTAATAATGTCAAAAAATATATATAATGTACATATTTTGGAAGAAAGAAGAAAGAAAAAGGAGGCGAGAGAGAGAGAGAGAGAGAGAGAGAGAGAAAGAGAGAGAATGTATACAGTAGATCCCCATAATATATATAACACGGGGATACCATTTTGTTATATAAGAATCCATATTATACAAGTCATAGGTATTATACATATACATAGATTGTATGCATAGAAATATGTATGTATTTATAAAAAGTTTATTATAAATTCTTTAAAAATTATATTATAAATGTAAATATTTTTTAATATTCATTAAAAAAATTTTTAATGAATAGTAAAGATGTATACACCCTATAAGCGAGTAATATTATTCAATATTTTAAGTATATTGTTAGAATATTAAATGTATATTTAATATTCAAAGAATATACTTAAAATATTAAATAATATTACGCGCTTATAGAGCACATACATACCGCGCGTGTGCAAGATATCATAAAGTCGATATTTATTTTACATTTCTTAAAAATGTATTTTAGATTCGATTTTTACCCGCAATGTAATAAAATCGAATTGATAAAGCAAATTGATAAACGTCGAATTTTGTCAGACAATACAGTAATTCAAGTGAAATGTGACATAAATAAATGATGTTGCATGCGGTCGCAATTTTGATGCTCTGATCGGCGCCCGGACTGTCTCGTGCCAGTTACGTCGGAACAGGAATCGGATCTGACGTGTGCGTGCCTGCTGGACCATAGGACCATTTCCCCGATCGCTGCATGCACGAGGAAGTCACATCATAAGTACCGGTAATTTGTTGGTACTCGTCTCCACATATACTTGGGTAAATCCATCCTGAAACGCCGTCAACCAGTGTCCACGTTATAAACATCTTGCGCTGAGGCCCCAAATTTTTTTCCTTCCTACATCACCGGTATGAAATGTGTCAATTGATCACTTTCTAATTCTAAGATGTATAAATATTAAGAGCAAAAACGTCTATTGTATGTACATATATTAAATAACAGCATTATATGTATATTGGTTGAAATGTTTGATTCGCTATAAAGTTAAAAAAAAGAATAATGATTAAAGTACTTTTAATCTCTAAGCATCTTTGATGATAGTATTGACGATAGCGTAGTTGATCCTGAAATCAGTGAAAGGGCCTAAGAAAAAATTCACCGGCGGTTTTACGTGACACTCACACGATTAAACGGAGATGATCGTTGCTCTTTCCCCCCTTCCCGATGCGACCGTATATCGAGGTCTGGAAGTTATGCGGCTGTACCTATTGCAGGCATGTAAGGCATACATAGCCCTGCGCGCAAACGGAAAAGATAGGGAGAGTGAGTGCGTTGCCTGGTATCAATTTGTCTGGCGTAGTAGTAGATTCAGCCGGCTGGTCCCGAAGGTCGCTTTGTACGAGCCGCTATCCGGCATTCCATCAAACTAAACAACTATGCGATTGATTTATTCTCTCAATAGTTGCGTAAAATACTAATTATCCTTACGACAATATAGAAATTCGCAAATGAAAATCGAAAGTTTTAATCGCTCTTTGCTCTTCATTCATGATCAATGACGCTCAACATTACGAGGATTATATTAATGTCGACAAAGAGTTTTTTTGCTGACGACGACGGAAGTCATGCTATTCGATCACCGCTGTTGACTACATTTTGAATGAAAATTCAAAATTTAGTCGCTGGGTTTAGCATGGATATTTGCGAAATGCCTAATCCTTTTGTCCGTAAACATAGTAAACATTAGCCGCATTTACGGACAGTTATATTCTAGACTTCCTAGAAAAAGGCGATGGCCTCAAGGAACAGTTTAGTCTGGTTCTGCCTCTTTCGCAGTGCCTAAAATCAAGACGGAATATGCATCTCCCTATGCAACCTACCGAAATGTCTGGTCAGGCTGATCGTGTCTCGTCGATCGACTCCACGTCTCGACTAGATAGAAATTATGGTAGGCCAGGATCGGACCGATTTTGATAATTTTCGAGACTCGATATTATACTTACGAGTGTTGCTCACAGTCCAGTCGAAACGCAGTGCAGCATCTGCATAATTTTCTCTCGTACCTGGACGATAAAGACTGACGAAATATTTCGACTTTTGTGACAAGATATGGCGCAGTATTCAAATGATTTAAGCTATTTTTCATTTTAAGCTAATATTTTAGGAAGACAAAAAATCTTGATAGATTTTTCTAGTAATTTAGAATTTTATATTTTATTAATTAAAAGATTGCACAAGTGTTTCGTTAAATAAAAATAGGATAAACAAGAATATTCGTTAAAGTTGAAAAATGAACGATATAAATCTTCCAAAAAATCATTTCTTTATTAACATTGCACATTCTTAAGTACATTTGGTCTTGGTCGAGGAACATTATTGATGGGAATTTATTTCATTACTCTTATAGGGATCGTTTAAAACAATAAGTCTTACACCTAACTCGTATCTAAGTACAAAAAACAATCTATTTACAAAGGTACTTGGCAGCAGTACTAATAACATAATACAGTCTTCGAAAAAGTTCCTCTTTCGTGCGCGAGATTGCCGTGAAGAGGAAAATTATCTTTTTTCGTGCCTAGGGAAGAGAGGCACAAAAGAGATCATTGTAACAACGGGTCGATCGCAATCGCAGTTCATCTTTTTTTACACAGTTATCGCGTGATTATCATCTCAAGTGTGATTAATCACTTGTGGCTCAAATCTCGTATTAAACGCAAAAAAAGTCACGTTATACTCGCTCTGTTCGTTCAATTCTCAACCTATTCTCTCAACCAGTCTATGATTGAAATATAATTATCGTAATTGTCAGTGACTTGCCTCTCATCGAGAAGGGATCGCATGCTGTTTAAACCGTTGAAAGAAATGCCTAAAAAGTCGCCAGGATAGCACCAGAGATTAGTCTAATAAGAGTCAGTTTATTCTGTCACATCTTCTCCGCTTCCAAATTCGACCGTGAAACTTGGCCTTGGAGTCACGTCAAGTCGCAACGGAAGGCAAACCGTACCTGATAGAGAGATGAAACGGGTAATGCGCGACTGGTTGTAGATGAAGATGTTGCGCGTCGATTGATTAGTGTTCGCCGTATTATTGTTGTATCGCGTACCACACTAGTATGGAGACCGAAGCCCACACATGTGGGTTTGGTTCGCCATTAGCGTATCTAACCCTCGTAGTTAAAGTATTTCATTCTTCATCGACATTTTTTTCTATCTCTCTACCTTTCTTTCTTTCTTCGTCTATCTCCGTGTTTATATCGTTTTTCGTTTCAAGCTTTACTGCTGTGAATGGGTGAATAATTAGCCAACCGTTCCCCTTTCCTTCCCCTTTCGTTTTTTTCTTGATCATCGCTCGATCGACGTGCAAATCGAATAAATCTCTATCGTCTTAATTGAGGAAGCCGGCGTGGAAAATATATTCGCACGGTGGACAAAGGCCTCGTTGTTTATAACGAAATTAATTGGCGTCCGTTCGTTTTGTTTTGTCACTAATTACGCGTGATTTATCCGTGACGGTAGCGGCGCCAATTGAATGATAATGTCCCGAGAGAGAAATACGTATGCGCTGTCCTCTCAGTAGTTCCCTTTCGACGCGCGAAGACGCGAAATCGTGGGCAATTTAATCCCGCGATTTGATTACCGAGCAGGTGGATGAGCGCGACTTATCGTCTTCTTTTATAATATTGCCATTATAACGCGCATGAAGCCGTAATGGGACGCAGAATGTGGCAACTATAAAGTATTATATTACAGCGATACTGTCGCTGGATTTTTCTTTAGTTGCAAGTAATACGTATCATTTTAAAAATCATGACACGGACAAGTTTTCTCAGCAGTGAAAAATGTCTACTTGTTCATATCTATGAGATACTACGTATTTTTGATGAAGTTTAACTTCATCAAAAATACGTAGTATCTCATAGATATGAACAATGTGTGTGTAACAATTAAAATATATCCTTCAACGATATATCCTTTATGATATTACTCACTTCTCTATTTTGATCCTTATTTATGCTTCGTGAGAATAGAATATTGCAATGATCGTAACGTCGCTTATCATCGCGAATAATCATCGCGCTTTATTTCGAGGCGCGCGTAACTAATCTACGATTCTAAACGCGCTGCCATAATGACCGCAGTTATAGAAGAGAGAATGAGCTCCCATCTCACCCCGTCTCTTTCTCTCTGTTTCGATCGATATAAATTATCGCTGTTCGGTGCAAAGATCAGATCCTCATCGTCAACAGATGGAGAGGATTAGCGATATTAGCAAGAGAAATCGGCTTCGTAGTGGCGCTATCATCAGCTCTCGACTTACTTCTGTCTGTGTTTTCGGTCTTTCTCGTAAATCTCCTTGCGGAACGGAGAGGAAGAGCTTTCTCACATCGAGGAATATAGAAGAAAGACTGTTTCTCCGCTTTTCTCTCTTCATCCTCCTTGCCCCACTTCTCTGATTACTCTTTCTCTCCCGTCTCTTTTACATCTCTCTCCGTCGCTCTCACATCTTCTCACGTCTGGCCGGTACCATCTATCATTCTGTCAGCTAGGAGATTTCAATTTGCTCTCTTTTTGCACCATTACCGGGCCCCGCGGCCCGCGCAAAATTGTATTTAATTGTGATTGACTGCTAAGTGGAGGTGGCCGGCCGCTGCCATTTGTCCCGTGATTTTTGCATATCCCTAATTGCGCGAGAGATGCGTCGCGAGCTGAATCGCGGCCGAATGAGATTATTCCAGTCACGCGTCATCTCGCATACGTGGCGAAAAAAAGTTACGTGACAATCAATCGAAGCGAGAATCGATTATGACCTACGGATATCTGGCCTTTCGAATTACAAGATCCTAACACTCAGCTAGTAATTAGCCGCACAACAAGAGAGAAAATTAGTTATTATTGCAATATCATTATAGATCGTAATAATCTTGCTCATAATTGTGGTTAATCTAATGACAAATATAAGAAGGTCATATCGATAATATTTATTCATATTTTTTCGATTAATTTCTCACTTCTCTATTAACACATTCTTTAATTAACATAACTTTGCGCTGAACGTGTAATCTTTGCATTTAAGACGATCGAAAGTTGAGCCACAAATATCCTTTTCGAGGTAATTCACAATATTTCACATTCAATTATTTTAATTACCATTGAGCAATAGTAGCTACAGGTGAACACTCAGGTAACACGAGGCGAACGTACTGTCAAGCGTTTTTTTTTTCAAAATTCTTGAAAGATCATATGGAGTTTGCCCGAAAAGAAAAGAAAATACGCGAAAAACGCTGCTTATGCAATTCAATTTTTCATCTTTTATCTTTAATGAGCTCTTTAATTTGCTCTAGGAACTATTTTGTTACAGATTGTGCTTTCATTTTTTTCCAAAATCTTTTTTCAAAAATTACACTTACAATTTTTAAAAAATTTTTAGCAACTTTACTTTTCTTGAAACTATCATTCAACTTTACTTTTCTTGAAACTATCATTCATATACCCTTTTAGGGCAAACTCCTCAATTAATATCTATCGTTGACTCGAGGCATCAATGAACGATCACGCACGTGCGTGCGGAGAAATCCCTGCCCCCGCACTCTACACGTGTACATATCATATGTACATATCATATGTACAGAATCACTTATACAGCCTCGCAATAAGTTAAATGCGCCTTGAATCAAATATTTATATTGATGCCTCGTGAGGACGACAATGTACGAGAGTGCCTATTTACAATTAAACTCGAGGCGAGTATCCTCCCACCGTTCTAGCGGTGAGGGAACCCATTACAGTCAACGATCACATTTTATGCACCCTGACCTATCCACTTGCCTCGTAGTGATATTCCGTACCGAATCGGTGACATTTCTCGTCACTGCGACTACGTGAGAACCTTCCGAAACAACGACTTTTATTCTAATATTTATTGATAATTCGAAAAAAATCAATCAGTTAACACAAAATATTCTATCTATGCTCTGTTTCGCGAGATATCGGTCGCGATCTCTGAAGCTGTTTTTTTACGAGAATCCTGGACTGGTCGGCGGTTTTTTTCGCTCTCCACTCTGATCTTATCACGACCGATTAGAAAAACGTTTCGGAATCCTGCAGCGATGCGCTGCGATGCGCTGCGATATTAGGATAAGTGTCGGCGAATTATTGCACGACACTAAACTTATGTGTTCGGTTGAACTTGACGCGCATGATTAAAAACAGCCTTTTTACTCGTCGACTTTAGTTTTAACGTAAGTTATTGTTGGTGATGTATCAGTAAAAAATAATTTATTCATATTACTTATCGTATATTATTTATAATATCTCGAAGATATTATACTTTTTAAAATTGATAAAATAATTTAATTTATGTAAAAATCTATATAAAATACAAAAATTTAAGCTTTACGAGTGTATATTTCAAAGATAAAAAGATTTATTCTTTTGAAAAATAGTAACACAACGAAATGAATCATCCTCTTATCAAAGAACCAAAATATATAATTTGTTTTTTTTATTTGATATCGAGAATATTGAATTAATATGTTATATTAGCAAAAAATTAGCATGAATTTTTCCAAATTTTAAAAAAATTAAAACAAGTATGAAAAATTTAGATCTTGGTCGATAACGACGTACTATATTTTTCTGCTTACATACCATTCACGATGCCGCTGTGGTCGAGTGACCCGTTTACAAATTAATAAAGTCTCAATTCTCAGTTTGTTACTTCATGCTCCTTGCGAACGAGCTGTCTCGGTGACAATTCGTCACCTTACCTACAGATGTGTCGCATACAGTCTGTCAAAGGAAGGATACGCCTCGTCGTTTTCTGTCGAAGAACGGAGTAGCGATCTTCAATCTGCATCTCTTCGAAATCAACGGAGAAAGTTCAAACGAGGATTCAGGAACGTCTTTTAAAACCTCACAAAGATGAATGTCCCAATTTCAATTAATTTCGCAGTCTCTTGAAGAGACTTGAAGTTCCGTGATCTTCGAGGCCTTCTAAATCATCGCAGCAACATGCAGGAGGACACAAGGCCGAACAAGATACTATTCTTCTTTTCGGAAGAAGATCCGAGTCTTTAGAGGATGTTTATTTGCGCTGCAACAACTCGTAGAGCGCAGCGATGTAAGTCTGCGCCATTTGCAGTGTTTCAAACTTACTAAGCTTCCTGTCATTACCCAGACTGGGTACGACGTCGCGCAGTCTGTCGAAAGCGTCGTTTAGGCTGTTCATCCGCCTTCTTTCTCTAGCGTTCGCCGCCAGTCTTCTCTTCCTCAGCACCTCGACACCAGGCGCGCTGTTTTTCATCTTCTGCGCGGCCGCCTCCTTGGCTTTCTGGCTAGCGTATTCCACCGGCAAAACGATGTGAAGACTGTCGTTCCTCTGATGGTATCTCGACTGATCACATTTGCTCGGCTGGCCGCTCGGCAGACCAGACTCGTTTCTCGACACAGTGTAAGTGACATAAGGGTGACTCCTCTGAGTGTAACGGTGACTCTCATTCCGCGGATGATAGGTACCGTTCTTGGCGTAATCCTTTGTGGCGAAAACGGGCTGACTCTGACCGAAGTCGGGCCTCGAGTTTGCGTATGCTCCAGTCGGAAGATGATCTATCTTCTGAACGTATCCTGCTGGATTCTGCTTATTCATAACACCCTCGTTGAAGGTCGTCCTGGATGCAGCGTTATCGTAAGTCACGCACTGCTCATTCATCCTGAAAATCAACTTGGTGTGAAGATCCGTGACGTTTCTGGTGCCGTCACCGTTCAACATTGGCAGATGCTCGTTCCGACAGCCACCCTCCTGATAATAGCCCTCGTAGAAATCGCCGAAGTTGAAGCCGGCGGTCACGTGGAGGCTGCCATTGGGGGCGCCGCCGCCGATCTCCTGATATTCTTGCTGATGGTGACTATCTACGGAGCTGACACTACCGCAGCTGCTGCCTCTAGACCGTGGCGGCTGCGGATAGATCTCTTGGTGATGCCAATTGCCACGCGGATTCGATTCCGGGCTGCTTGCCGATCCGTAGCCCTCGGAGTCCAGGAGGTCGTACTGCTGGAAGGTCACGTAGGAGGTCATCCTCATGTGTGCATGTATCGGACGATTGATCCTCGGCTACCAGCAATCTTAGATCATAACGTGCCTGTGGTCGCGAGAATTCTCAATCAGTTGTCATTGCCTTCACTGTAGAATTTTACAATGATTGACCAATCAATTTATATCGATGCACACGTTGTCAAAAATGATCTAAAGATCGAATTCAAGATACAAGGTGTAATGACGTCGGGAAGTTTGAAGTTACAAAGTTACGCCGTCAGGCTACCGTCTGAAGACCTCCGCTAAGTATGCTTCATGTACGGAAGCGTTCCGTAAACTGCCTTTACCTGCCGATCTCGTGGTCTGGACCATGCCGCCCGGTTTTCTTGGGACCTGCTGGTGGGGAGAACGGCGAGACGGAGTCTTAGGACCAGGTGGAAGGGGATCTCCTGAAGAGTGGAAGGGGTCCACTGGGAAGTAAGCATCTCTTTGTAGAAGCCGCGCGACCGGACACGCCCCTCGTCTTCCTTCGTCTTCTCTTCGCTGGGGGCTCCTCTCCGGGCTTTCTGAGGAGTCAAGAGACGATTGGGGCTCAAAAAAAGAAAAACTCGATCGTGCGGCACGCACCGACCGAGTGCCGCGTTCTTGACATTGGAGATCCTCGTCCGCCGGTCGCCAAGCTACGATTTCTTGTCCCTTTCGTTCTCTTTTTGCGTTAATTGGATTTTATTTCTTCCCATTTTTACACAATTCTTCGTGACACTCTAATTTCTTGTAGAAAAAGGCAGCATATGATTCACTTAATATCGTGCTTTTATCACTTTCGATTATTGTCCGTCCCTATTTGCACATACATTACCTTTGCTGAAACACAATTACTTCTATAATATATTATTATTATTATTTAATAGTAATGCCTAATTTAATAGTAGTGAGTCATTAAAGAAGATTAGAAAAAATATATAATTTTCTTGCATAATGTAATGTTAAAATGATCCCCGTGACATTTTTAACTGTCAATATATTGTATATACAATGAACGCAGATGTTATATTAATGGATGCGCGGCATATGGAATACAATACGTTTCGCAAGATAGGAGCGAAAATATAATTTCCTTGCGAAACTTTCCAGGTCGCTGATGTCAAACGTGAACCAGGGAAAGCGTTTGGCACGTTTAAAACCTATTAACACTCACCTGGAAATGATTTATAAATGATACTGGTAAAACTTTCTTGATATGGGTCCTTATTGAATTACGCAGATGCGATAAAAATGGATGCGTCTAACTGACACTAATTGGTAGCGCAATCGTTTGACTAAAACCGAAGTATTGTGATGCGAGGTAAGAATATCGTACAGAAATTAACGAGCATTGATTAGAATTATTAATAGTGTTAAAATACGTTAAATCACCGCCGAGTGTAAAATACCTTGGCCTTAAAATACATCAGTGATATAACGCGCTGTATCATTGAAAGGTGTATGTTGGCAAAATACATATTTTCTCGACGCCTTAATTGGCCTCGTGTTTACCTAAAGCCGTCAGCTTCCATTTTTTCTGCGAGGCCCCTTGCCGTGCTTTACAAAACTTTAAATACAATGAAGTTGGAAACTCTAGACAACTCTGATCGTTTTACGAAACATTTTATTTCTAAAGCCCATATACTGCTTACAAGTCCGATTTAATCCGGAAGATAGACTGATAGCTTTGAAAATTTTGTAAAAATCTGAGGATGGTACACTTCACAGATATTTTAGCAATAAATGTGAAATATTGTTCAATAGGTAATATTCTCATCCTATTTTTGTAAAAATATTTCCAATGTATTACTATCTTAGAGACAAACATTGAAGAACATTGAAAGAAGTCTTAATCGTTACTAAAATCGTTAATCAAAATTGACAAAATTAATAATAATTACGAAACTGTTAATTTGCTATGCAACAAAACATTGTAAAGTATGTTTATGTGCTCGATAAATAGTAATAATAAAGATAGATAGAGTAAATGTATAACGAATGATGTCTTTGACAGCTTTGATCTCGCAATTATCGATAATTAAGCTATATTCTAGTGCAGTTTAGTGTGTTTACAACACTGATTAAACGCATCGTGCCAAATGCATACCACAAATCCCACAAATTGTGTCGTAAAAACATCTTTATTAACGGTTCTTATTAGATGCGTCTATTTTTGCGATATCGCTATGTATTATAGTCATAGTGGGCTCGTGTTTGACATTTAGTTTAGATCAATCTCTGATCATCATAATGCAATGAACAATTATACAGGGTTGGGTAAAAGTCGGAAACGGTCAAATATTTCGAAAAGGATCAACTATAGCGAAAAATATGTAAGTAGCAAAGTTGTAGAGTTTAATAAAATGTACCTAATGATGGCTAAAATTTGACTTTGGGTGGAGGAAGATCATATGAAGGTCAAATTGAATTTTTTAAATGGAACTGCCTACTTTTTATTGCATATTCTTGTAGCTTATCTCGAGACCTTTTCAAAACACTATAAATAAATGTTTTTTCGTTAAGTATTTTTCGAGTTATAAGGGTTGAAATAATTTCTTAATTTTACATAAACTATAAAATATCTCGTAAAATATTCACTTTTTGATGACCTTACCTCAATACTTTTATGCACAGAATAATGAAAGAAATCAATTGATGTAAAGAAAATACATAGTTGTTTTTAAGAAAAAGTATGTAATTGTTAGTTACAAATTGCATTTTTTTAGTTTCACATAGGTGACAAATACTTTTGGCCAAGGTTATATATATGTGTGTGTGTGTGTGTGCGTGCGTGTGTGTGTGTGTGTGCGCGCGCGCGCGCGCGTGGTGCACACACATAAGTTTTGTTATACTCTGTATTACGACACTTAAATAAGCGCGAGAACGTGCGACTTAACCCATCCATTTCCAAAGAAAGAACAAGGCTTTATTCCACTTTTCTCGAAAAAGAAACACGGATGCGAGGCTTCTGTAGGCGTGTATCTCCATTCGTTTTCCTTCGTTTGTCGGGAATTGGGAATCATTCTCGCAAAAGACGGCGGCTTCAAGAAGTTCATTATCTTCTACTAATACGTACCAAATGAGTCGATCACGCTCGTCCGGCCCACAGAAAGGGAAAGGAACGTTAGTGTCCCGATGAATCCGAAGAGTTTACGCCCACTGGCAGATTTTAATTTATCGAAAACGTTCCTTGTGGCTTGCACAATAAACTGTGAATCTTCGGAAAAATTTTAAATTAGCTTCCAATCCTGACTTTAATTCTTTAAAAACTTAACTTTATAATCTAATTTCTTTGATAAGGCGACTCAAAATCGAGAAGAAAATTGGTTTGTATCTATGTAAGATCGACCTGCAATCATTAACATAATTAATCATTAGAGATCATGAGATATATGAATTGTTTTCAAACAAAAATATTTTCGAACAAGAATAGACAGCATAAATTGATACGATATTGGAAATAAGTTACGAAAATGATACATTTTCATTACCGTAGTAATACATTAGTAATAATAATATTTGCTGCAAAGTCGCACAACTACTTACATTCATTATTTACGCGGCGATGACTCTTAGCCATAAGGTGAGATTCTCGAGTTGCTATTATGTAATTATATAACAAAGATCAATGATGAATCTCGATGATTTTGCGCCCAACAAACCCGCGCGTGATTACGCCGGGCGCAGGATCATCATTCGATCGATCCATCGACACTATTTCACGTTGTCCATCAGCGCGATATTACATCTTCCGCGAGGTAGGCGACAAATACTTGGATCGGAGCCGCTACTCGTAAGTGTATGCGAGAGACTCGTGTGATCTAAGGATTATAGATCTTTGCATCACAGATGTGATCGATCCAGGATCGGACCGAGTGTAGAAGAAGCAAAAAAAATCTTCATCCTTTCATCCTGTTTCATCCTTTCAGACAAATTACGTGTACGACACTAGCGAAATGTATACTGCGTGAATAAAATTCTTTTTAGGTAAATTTCTATTTTATTTTCTTCAACATCTCATACAGCGTGATTGTTCTCTTTTTTCTCTTCGCAGATAGTAAGATCTCTCACATCCGATCCTGAATCGACCCTTACAAGCGACGGTAGTGGCAGCGATTGCAGCAAATAACAAATTTATCGTGACCGATAAAGTGCATAAATTGATTATTACTAGCCGGCAACGCATCTCACCGCCGCGAGTTCCAGTTCAGACAATCACCGATGATTTACAACATAATGACGTGTGTTCGACTGACACGGGCTTACTCGCGCGACTATTCGCGCGTACATGCAGCTTGATGCGTTTGCGGCATCGGCTACATGCGTACGGTTATTCGCATGCAACTGCAAGATACAATCTCGATTCAAAAATGCACGCGTACGTGTGTAAGTTTATACATATCATATACATGTACATATACATACATATATCTGCACACACACACACACACACACACATATGTGTGTATATTTACGCGCGTGGGCACGCGCACGCGCACGTGCTCTCTCTCTCTCTCTCTCTTTAAATAATTTTTGTATGTTTCTTTGTCTTTATCAATATTTTCTATTCTTTGTTCCATAAAATTCGTTTACGCGCGCGATCTGTTATATTGTTCATATTAATCGTTCTCTTCATCCACATTGATGGTTCTAACTGTTCATTGTTTGGCCAGTCGATCATAATGGTCGGGGGTAACTTGATTTGCTAAATGGTTCAAGGGTTCGATTCCTCAGGGTTCATCCAAACATGACCCTCGACGAGCTAGAGATTTATGACCAACCGAGACCTTTAATTAGAATCACACCCAAGGTGTCCTAATTATAGGTTAGACCGTGGCGCTTGACTTCTCAAAGTTGTGCCTTCGGTGCAAAACGATGCGAATCATGCCAATTTCTGGCTGTTTACCGATAACTCGTTAATTATAGGAAAAACAGATAATAACCGATAGAGTTATAACTGTAAATATTCTCTTTATATCTGATTAACCAGGATTTTTCCAAAGAATGCCACCAAAGAATTACACTCTGTTCTTTTTTACCACTCTTTCTGTTGAAAAAATATTTTGATTATTACGTTCAAAAGATTCAATTATTTACAGTATTTATGGTAACTATCATTATTTTTTGCGCGTGCGTGCATGTGTTTTAAAAAATTGTTGATAAATTATAGATAAATTACACTTACCTGTCCATGTGTCTGTCTATCAAGAAAGTAATTTCTCTTTAATTATGCGCGATGCCATAATTTGGCATGCCGAGAAATTCGTGTTTTCCGACGTTCTAAATCTTCGCGATAATTATTCCATGTAGATGTAGCACGCGGGTAAATTTTAGATGTCCTGTAAAAGAATGACGATTTACGCCAAAGTATCGACGTCACTTCCTACTGCCTGTCTGCTATAATATATGATCGATTAAACCCGTGGAATTTTCCTTCTTCTTTTCTCCTCGATCGCGGCGCAACGCATCGCTGCTGCGTACGCGTTCACGATCTGACTTTACTCGTTAAAAGGATCTTTCGCAAAAATCTTGCTGACGTAAGTATCGTATCCTTAGGTCGTTATAAGCGGCTCTACTGAGATACGAGCATGGATTAAATAAGAGGTGCTTCTTCGTTTTCTTGATTTTATTGACCGATTAACCGATTATTATTGCTGCGCAAACCATCGTGCATGACAGCGATGGTTCGTACAGCAATAATGTCCAGAACTTGCTCTCTCTATATATAGCAACCATTCTTAACGTAAAATTTAATGTAAGAACGTCAGGACACATTTATTTCCGAATGTGGCATACATTTCCTCATTTGAATAATAAATATGTCATATAAAATTGGAGAAGATTAAATCTAAATGAATAATGAATAATGAATAATGGAATAATATATAATAATATATGATAATAGAATAATATGTGCTTCATCTATGCGTTTATCCAGGCTCAATGTCTATTCGCCATAAAAGGGTTTGCGTTCGCACTGAAAAAAAATGCACATCTTCTATGTATTTACAGCGGTGTATTCATTCTTCGTGAGATGATTCTGAATTAAATGAGATAACTTCGCCGAGTTCTAGATTTTATTAGTAGATGAACAAGTTAGTATAACTGTTAGAAAAATTTTGTTTGCTTGCTGATCATAAAAATGTAAACATGAAATAAATATAGCATTTTTCTATGGAAACGTAATCGATTCGATTGGTTCAGTGTGAAAAAGCGTATGTAACTAAAGCAGTTAGAGTATAGATCTTACACATACAATATTAATTGTTGTGAACCAACTGTAACTTTTATGTTACGCGCGCATGATGAGAGCACCATTAAAAATGAGCAGCGGGTGGCTGATGTTTTGTTTTTCAGTTTGCGAGAATGAAGCGTGAATGTATTATAGCGTCGAGCTAAGCGGACGACTTGAAGCCTTATCCTAATAATAATAAAGTAACTACATACTATTATATTTTTATACGTGATGAGCTTTGTATTTCTTCTGTACGGACTCACTACATACATAACATTAATAATATTCTTTCGTTAAATCGCTTTGATCCCATTAATGTTGACAATCGCAAAATAGCATCCTCTCTTACAAATTGCTTACGTTGCTAAATTTATCGGTACAAAATTTACAAGGTAACATCATACGTGCGTGTCATGATGGTAAAGTGCCTTGATCACAGTTTATGCAGGTGCAAGGTCAAAGGGCACTGACTTATGAAACGCTCACGCTGTCGTATTAAATCGAGAACCTCTGATGATGAAGCCCCCCCTTGAATTTATTTTGAAAATAATTTATCCAAGATATCGAAGATTAATCTCAAAAAGTTGTACAAATTCAAAATTATCGATGTATCATTTAATAATTTCAAGATTAATATTTATTAAAAAAATAATATTTCCTAATATATTAAATATTAAATAGGTGAAAATATATATATATATATGATATATATATATATATATATACAGGGTGTTAGAAAAGTTTGGAAACAGTCAAATATTTCGAAAACGAAGTGTTTCTGAGAAAAATGTTTTGAACCAAAGTTGTAGGGTTTTAAAAGTTCTATTCAATAAACATATCCGTTTGACCTTGGAGGGGTCAAGACGAGGTCAAAGCCAATATGATTTTTTAAAATGGAAACCCCAATTTGTTATTGCATATTCTTGTAGCTTATCTCGAATTTTCTAAAACACTATAATAAAGTATTTTTTTATAAAGTACTTTTTGAGTTACGAAGCTTGAAAGATACAGTATTTTGACATAAAATACGAAATATCTTGAGAAACAAAAAAATGTTGCAAAGAACATACTTGTGGTGTTTAACAACATATTTTTTTTTTTCAAATCAACCATGTGTTTTCTTTACACCAATTTATTGATTTCATTATTCTGTGCAAAAAATATCAAGATAAGATTATCGAAAACTGAATATTTCTCAAGATATTTTGTATTTTATGTCAAAATACTGTATCTTTCAAGTCTTGTAACTCAAAAAGTACTTTATGAAAAAATACTTTATCATAACATTTTGGAAAGATCTCGAGATAAGCTATAAGAATGTACAATAAAAAATTGGGATTTCCATTAAAAAAATTATATTAGTAGCCTTGACCTCGCCTTGACCCCTTCACCCAAGGTCAAACGAATATGATCATTAAATAGAACTTTTAAAACCCTACAACTTTGGTTTGAAACATTTTTCTCAGAAACATTTCGTTTTCGAGATATTTAACCGTTTCCATACTTTTCTAACACCCTGTACACAACACACACACACACACACACACACACACACACACACACCACACACACACCCACACACACACGCCACCCACACCCCACCCACACCCACACCCACACCCACACCCACACCCACACCCACACCCACACCCACACCCACACCCACACACACACACACACACACACACACACACACACACATATTAGATCATTGTTTAAATGCTTACTCGGACCACCAACATTCGCGACATCATTGCAGATATTTTAGTACTTAATGTGCTTTGAACCGTTGATTCGACATAACACGTGCCGGTAATAGTGCTAATTACTTATTTACTGGTAGTGTCATTCTAAAGCAGCGGTGTTCAATAGAGTCTCTCACGCATGAAAAATTCTGAATAATAATGAGCAAAGTAATATGAATTACCACCCGTACCTTACCCTTGTGTATTTGAATCGGCAAATTATTTAAGTTAAAGTGAAATTATGAAACGAGAGCCAACTTTCTCGATCGCTCGAATCGCAAAGCGAATCAATTTCGAACAGCCGGAACCGTAGCGATTTATTAGAAATCTCAACGCTCTAATGAGACGTCAATATTAATGGACGATCATTCACTGATTAAGCAACTTATGTAAGCAATCTTCGCTTAATGTCCACGAATAGTCGCGCCGAAAGCGCAAATTACGGAGCGGCAGATAACGCGTGTTGAAACATTAAAATTATAATAAAAAAAAGGCAAGGAAAAAAATAACAATTTATTAACAAATTTCATTTTAATTTATTTCGGAAAAATATTAATTTTTCAAATGTATTATTCAAATATAATAAATAATACAGTAAATAGTATACACAATAGTAATAGTGAATAATAGTAAATAGAGTAGATATTTTTTATTGTATTACAATAATTAACATTATATAATGGCACTGTTATACAATTATTATATTACAATTATTATAGTATAGTATAGATATAATTTACTTTAAAAATAGAAGTGTCTATATACGGGCTGGATGTTTTATGTCTAATAATATTATTCATGTGAATTTATTACATAATTTACATAAATTAGCTTTTAGCGAAACTAAAATTATTACAATTATATGGTTAAATAGATAATCAATTTTAATATAATAATACCGATACTAATATATATCTTTAAATCTATTGCAAAGGATACATATGTTGCGAAAAGTATATTAGCACTATATTTATTTATTAATTGTTTATCAAAAACGGTCGTGACTCACTTAATATAATTTATTTTAGTTCAATTTTATATCACATTAAGCTTTTGAGATTTAAGGTTTAGCTTTAGGTGGAGATGTAAAATAGCGTGGACGTTCAACAGCAATTTTCAACTTGAACCTCGACTACATGTCGGTAGTGATCGAGATAAGGTTGCGGTATACTGACAGTCACTGTGACTGCATGTGATATACCGAGCAATCGTGAGCGCTTCACGTACATAACACGTGCCTTCTCTCGCACGTGTAGACGTACCTAGATTCGCACAAAGAGCAAGGCCGGTCCCGTAAAATCCTTGTCTTTCCTTAGATTCCTTTCCTCTGATTATCACGCGTATTTAAATACACTTTTTAATGCCTTTTAATTGAGTATGTGGTCGAGTATATCTGCTATTTCGATATAGAGAGCCGATATGTGGATGGAATTTACACATCCTTGATAATTGTAAAGCTGAAGAAAAAACTTTTTTCTGAGCGGCTTCGTCTCTCATCACGATGCCGCAATAATCAGTGTCAACGCGGCAGTGTAATTTCCACTGGCGCTTCCAACCACGATCATTAGCTTGCAGATTAGACTGTTCGCGGATGCCAGTCGCGTAAAGTACACCAATATTGCACAGTCGCAGCTTTGCGAGTCCGAGATATGTGTTTCTCCGTCATCGCGTCCGTGACTTATACCTGCGTCAAGACCGTCGGTCAGTTGGTGTGTGCGTACGTGCGGGATAGTTTGTAAGGATGACGAAGCTTCGCGGGAACCGGCGAATCGTTAGTCGGGTATTCTTTACTCCGTAAGAATTGTGAACTAGGAGGGAAAACGGAAGAGCCAGCGACGGCTCGTGCGCGTTTGCGGTAGCTTTAGAAATTAGACGGAGACCACCAACGATCGCACCTAAGTCGCCTTGATGACGTACATCAATGATCCGGAGTCTGATCCTATGTGATTAATGGGAAAATAACATTTTCAGTATTTCCCGACATTCTTAGGATTAGAATTATTTAATGGAAGACCCGTATCGATGTAATAATCGGATTACTACCATACATCGTCATCGTTGTTTGAGCTTTAACGTTAACAAGTTGGGGAAAGTACCGCAGGTGTGACATACCTCACCCATTCCTCATCTTCTTTCATTCTTTTCTATACGCGGACTACTACATTGACGCACAAGCGGCGACGCGTGTACGTAGGTCGAGGCCGCCGCTAATTTAAATGCCTATTCCCTCCCTCGTGTTTGTCCCCCCTCGTAAACATGGGTTGTGGCGACTCCCGTGCCCCGCGGCCATACAAACCGGCCGGGCAAAAAGCTACCTACGGCAACAGTAGCCGGTACATGCAAATCGGTTGCCGCAACGCTTTGCTTTTTCACTTTGTTTATTTACCTTTACGTATTCATGCTCGAACCTATGTAAATATTCGCGTCGTGTTTATGGCAATAGCGACCCGGACCGCGTGACTCTCCGGTAACCTTTACCGATAAGTGCCTCCTCTCGGTGATCCGTTTTCAAGAAGCCTCAGAAGACGACGTTAAGATTAATTGAATGTGAAAGCTAGTAGGCGAAATCGCATCGGAGCAGAGACTACATCAGTTCGGTTGACATCGAGCAGAAGTATAATTGGCCTCATTGATTCCGAGTTGTTTGCTTTAGCTATCAAAAGGATCGTTTTCACCAAATAACCGTCCTTTCTGCAGAAGAGAAATACAAATTGCCGTATTTTCTATTTAATATTAAAATTTTGTTTAATATTATGTTACCTCTCTTATAATATCAGCACAAAAAGATTTCATTATTAAAGAACTATTAGAAAGAAAGGAGCAAAAAGAAAGGGAACAAGAATATAACATATGGAATAAATAAATGTTGAAATTAAATGATTTTGAATGTATTTAAAGACACAGGCCCGGTTTTGTGGTTAATTACTAACTGGAGATTAATTAATCGACTCTCTGTCCCTTCTTAAATAATAATATAGAGAAAGATAGAGAGAGTCGATTAGCAAACCACAGAATGAAAAACCGAGTCATAGAGACATATACAGGGTGAGAAAAAAGTATGGAAACCCTTAAATATCTCGGAAACTACGCATTTTAGAAAGAAATGCAACCTTACAACTTTTGTCTGAAGAAAAATATGTTGCTAAACACCACACGTATGTACTTTGCAACATTTTTTTTTTAAATCAACCATGTGTTTTCTTTACACCAATTGCTTGGTTTCATTATTCTGTGCAAAAAGTATCAAAATAAGATTATCGAAAACTGAATGTTCTCAAGATATTTTGTATTTTATGTCAAAATACTGTATCTTTCAAGCCTTGTAACTTAAAAAGTACTTTATGAAAAAATACTTTATTATAGTGTTTTGGAAAGCTCTCGAGATAAGCTACAAGAATATGCCATAATATATCGGGTGTCCCATTTCAAAAATTCAAGATGACCTTGGCGACGCCATGCAAAGTCAAAATGATAAGATCAGTAAATAGATCTTTTTCAACTTTACAACTTTTGTCTGAAACATTTCTTCCTAAAATGCGTAGTTTCCGAGATATTTAAGGGTTTCCATACTTTTTCCTCATCCTGTATAGAGAAATATATAACGGTCTACATTTCTTTATGACAGAGAGATAGAATTAAATTATACTAATATCTTAATACGGTTTCTGTACTTTCGTTCTTTTGGGGGAGAAATATACCTGCTCGTTAATCAGCCACAAACATAATATAGAATTAAAGAAAGAAGAGATCTAGTATCATCATTATCGTCGCGCTTCGACATTTCGCGAAACGCATTACTGTGCCGCAATTTGTTAAATTGAACTTTCTACGGGCACAACACGAAACGCAGATTAATTGCAAGTCAGCGTCGATTAGGCGCATCGCGTTTCACGGATAGAAACCGGCGCCGCAATCACAGTGGTATCATCTCGCGCATGGAGAGAAAGAGGAATAGGGCGCGGAAAGCGACGGGCGGGAGGGATGGGGAGGCACAGTACTGGCGTTAATCGGAGAATCATAGGACCAACAACATTATCTTGGTCCGTGGATAACGGCTGGCCAGATGTTGCCGACAACATCGCCACCAAGGAAGTGGCCGCGCGCGTTCCGACACCTGCCACGTCATTCTGCCGCTGCCGTTCGCAGAAAGAAGCGAATAGAGTCCGCGAGGAGAGGACGCGGCTCCAATTTGTGCCTCGTTTGTAGTCATTTCGATCGAGCATAGCATCTTCAATAATGATTCACAGCCTCAAATCGATGTAATCGTGGATGCCGATTTGTTTATTACCTGCCGAATATTGCGAACAATCATTACTCAGTCGGATATGAAGCCTAAATAAATCCACTAACAAACCTGATATACTGGTAACGCAAGAAATTTTTTTATTCATTACTAAATCATTTTATTCATTACTAAATAAAGTATTATAGCATCCACGTTTTCTTTATATGCAGAAACATGCCCAGGAAAAGGCAAAGAACTCAGATGTAATTTAAAATTAGCTCGTGTGGCGTAATTGGTGGCAAGGTGGACGCACATATGCGTGAAAACAGGCATTCTGATACATTCTGATTAATTAGAGTTTAGATCGATTGCTGATTATACACACGTATAACGCCACCCATATAACAAGTAAAACCGTACGGTAAAAATAAAAAAATATATATTTTGTAAATATTATTAATATTTTGGTGACTCAATGCTACAATATTCTATTCGTTAGCGATCTTACCAGATGTTAAGAATTTTAAATTTAATCGACATCGTGAAGAATTTTGTCTGAAGTAAAAGAATTGCTATTATCATCGCGATTGAAATTCTGTAAAATCTGTGAAGACCTCGGCGTCTCTCATTAATTTTCATGCGTGCATTTCCATGAAATTTTATTCGGAGCTCCTCAAATTGCGGCTCGCCCATTTCGATCGAGAATTATTTTTCAATAATCGTCGCACGGTCGGGGTCTACCACAGGGAAAAAAGTATAACACCCTCTAGTCGCTCGTGTTACGGAAAATTGAATGATGACGAGCTCTGGTGAGGGTATCCCTGTTCGCAGTGGGCCGAACCAATTTACGAGTCATTAAACATGGCCGAGTACTATATTGAAATCGATCCACCTCGAGTGGACCTGGTTGACGCAATCGCTCCCTCGACACTGACCACCGGGAGCTACCTCTCTTTTTTTTCTTTTCTATCGTCCATCTCTTAACGACTTCTCCAACGACTTCTGCGCAGGATGCGTGTCTAATTTCTGTGTAACTAATTTCTGCTAGTTGGGCCACGCGCCATGAATAGGCTACGATAGTCGATTTAATACGGCTCGATTTAACACGCTGCTCGTCGTTAAAGCGCGAAGAGTAAACTGTGGAAATAGCATTTTGCCTCTTGAAACAATAGGTAGCCGATTTTGTGCGCCGTCGTCGCGTGCTGTAATGCAGCGTCATACACCATTAACATGGCTCAATCAATGGCACAGGAGAAATTTTATGAAAATATTGGAAACAGAAATTTTTGTTTTTTTAAATATATTTTCTTTCTTTTTTAATTAGTGCATTTAAAGGTAATAGTGATTTATTTGGATATATGATTTTGTATCTTTTAATAGCAGTGTTATAGTTGTGTCTGTATCAGCTTAACGATTTATCCGAAGTTAATCTTGAAGTTTTACGAGCTAAATCTCCAAAGTCGTTGTCCTTATGTATCTCTGAATTATCGGATGTAGGAAGTCGGATGTATTGGACTGTGCACATTATGTATAATTTCTGCCTGATCATTCGATCCTCACCGTTAGATCACTCGTTAAATCGCTAACGATAAACTGCCAACTCGTTATTCAATTCAATGTAAACGTTACTCACATCTCACACCATAGCGAGTTGTTTAGTAGAACAATTATTTTAAAAATTTATATTTTCCTACACACGCATCTAATTTATTTCACAAACAAAAGATAAATAGCAAAAAGTGATTTTTTTTACAAATACTGCAGTAGAGTATTTTAGAAACTGTGAATGTGACAATATTAATAGCAAAACTTCGAACGTCTTTCTATCAGTATTTTAATATAGATAACGATTAAGTCGTTACTATGCCACGCCAATCTTTCTTTGTTCAGATCGTCTTTACGCTTGGCAACTCGCATACATTTTTGGCGGGAGATTTTGTAGATAACTATCTACTAAAAATACGACTACTCCAAGCTGCAACGGTCGAAATACATGAGGTTCGTTGGAATCTACATAGGCAGACTGTAAACACTTCCATCAGGTACCCTCTTCTTTTTCGTGTTTCCACGGTTCGTTGCTCACGACTATATCGTGATCGCAATGAATCAAAGGGCGGTAGCTAAATTGCATTGTTATTTATAAATATTCTTCGCGCGTCAACGACATGCCATTCACCATTTAAAATTATCACTATAATTAATTTATTATATTTAATTTTTATAGTAAGAAAATAATTTTAAAAAAACTCCATTAATATTTTAACTTTTAATAACATCGTACTAATAAACATTTAATGAATAAAAGTTAAAATATTAATGGGGAGGATATTATTTACGTTATTGTTATACTAATAACGTTGTTTGCTGTAATACAATATAATCCAATCTTAGATATTTGATAAAAATATAAATAGGAGAATAAATCTTTATTTTATTTTATTTTTAAATAAATTATACCATATATATATATATTTTTTTTTTTACTTTTCTAACTCTGCTCTGAATTTTTCTCTTATATTTTTATCAAAATGTATCAGACATGTATTAAGAATTGTTTATAATAATAACAGAAGCAGATGGAATTGTAATTATCAATCTACATAACTTTGCTGCAATGTCAGCTGCATTATAAAATTCAAAGTGCAAACAGTTTGCGAAGCGCTACATATTACTGAGATATATGCATATATCCTCGTATATATATATATATTCGGAAACCATAGGAAACAAGATTCATGTGAACATCCCGAACGCGAAAAAGAACGATGTAATCAATTAAAAAACTTGTATTCGGAAGTTTTATATATTCTGGCATCTGGTATACATATATAAATAGATATATAATTATTTCTTCTCAACTGCAGCTTGATTAAGTTTAATCAAAATTGAAAAGCAGAGTCGATTTACTGTTCCTCTGAAAGAACTTTTTAAAGATAAAAACGGGGTGTCTAAATTCTTCAAACTATCTGAATTTTTGTATCTATAAATCAGGAAAATACAAATAAGTCGGAAAGTACAAATCGACTGCATTTAACAATAATCGAATGCTATTACCGTGACCGCAAAATAAATCTCTTGCTTGCTTCCTGACACGTTATCCATGCAGTACTGTGCTATATGTATAAAACGTCGTTATTATTTCGATAGATACGCGTATAAATATATATATATGCTAAAGTGGCAGCACCGTTACCTGGAATCGGCTCTCGTACGGTCGAGTACCAACACCGACTATCGTATTGGTACCTGCACGAGTACCGTGCCAACGCTATTAGGCATTTCTATTTAGTTATCGCCAGTCTTTTATGATCGTTATTTTTTATAGACAGGTATAATAAGAACGACAAGACGCAATGTCCGTCGTAATTGTATTTAATGTGTCGTCTTTAACGCGTTTACGATTATGTTAATCGCAATTCTTATTTCTAGAAACGAATTAAATCGAAATTACTCAGCTACAATCGCGGTTTAATTATTTGCTTATCTTATATAATTTACTGAATTATCTTTTCATTTGTTCAAGTTCCTACGGTATCGATAAATAAAATTATTCTTTTGTATGAACCTTCATACCGTGGTATCGAAGTCGAATGTCTGTTTAAATTTACTTCGCGGAAGTGAGGAAATTTTGTAATAAATGATGTCGACTTTCCTTATCAATGGATATCTCTCTCTCCTCCCCCCCTCTCTCTCTCTCTCTCTCTTTCTGTCTCTTCACGACGAAGAAAGATCAGCATAGCCCGAACGATTAGTGTCGAATCCATATTTGGCTATGTGACATTAGCGTGGGTGTAAGAATGTAAATTGTGCGCTAACAATACCTCGGTCGCGAGATGAACATCGTGCATGCATAGAAAGAGAGAAGAGAAAGAAAGAAAGAGAGAGATGGTGGATGATACTTATGATAATCGTACGGTCATCATCTTCCCGTTATCTATGATAAATTCTAAACGTAGAACAACGACTACGTAATTTCGTCAAGTCACGTTGCCATAGCGTACATTACTGAGAAAATTTTCTCTCGAAATATGCTTTAACGAACGGTCGTAACTTCCCGATGTTTACAAAAAAATATCGTGAAGTCATCGTCAATCTCACAATCAGTGAAATTTCCTGACGTTTTGTTTTGTTTGTGTTGATTGACTAAATGGTTAATGTAAAGAAAAAGCGGCGTAGATATTTATGATTTTAACTGGGGATTTAAAAAGGAGATATCAAGGCAAGTTATTAATCCGAATTATATCTATTATATATTTTAGCGAAATTATATATTTTATTTAAAATTAATTTTTTTTAACAAACAAAGCGGCATATGATATATTAATAATGAAACAAAGAGATAATAATTTTAAAGATGACACAAATAAACCTGTGAAAGAGTGTAATAATCGAGTTGTAATAATTTCCGAAATTCGACTCTTATTATTTGTGCGTATAAAAATCAACAGATTACTGCATTTAAAATTAATATAAAGATTTCTCTCAAACAATAACGAGCGTCTCGAATCTCTAATGTCACGGAGGAAATTAATTCTGATCAGAGACATTAACAAGTCACCAGAAATCCGTCAAGTCTTCGGCCGCATCGAACAAAATGCATTCGACATGCTCGGTTGAAAAAATGGTAAGAAAAATGCATCGTCGCGAAGAAATGCAAGGTGAATGTCGATGGAGGATGAAAAAGAGGAGAGAATTGTCGTCCTGCTCCGTCGCGTCCGATGTGGTGCAACGGCGATTTCTCACACATGACTCACCGAAATACGATATTACGATATTATGCGCGTGGTATTAAAGCCACACGAACGGAAGAACATGCCTGACACTGCACGAACGACGGTGAGCCACACGACCGGCACGTGGGGTGTAATTGTAGAAGAAGAGTCACGCCCCGGTCGAGGCCGACCGACCATCCCTTTTCCACCGATGGCATGTTGCATTGTACTATATACCCTATATTTCGCATGCATTGTGGCGTAACGGAGCTGCGTTAAATATTGCTGGTCAATCATGGAAAGCTAGCGTAGAATATAAAATCGTTTGTCGAAAAAGCGAACCGGGTAACTTTAAAGAGGTTAAACCAATAATCGAAAAAAAGCTGATAGAAGAATAGAAAAAGATGATAGCTCTTGTGTTTGTCTCAACAAATTATAATTTTTAAACTGATATTATAACTGTCTGCGGTTAAATTTATTGATGGTGCAAGTAGCCGAAAGGCACAAAGCAATAATCGTATATTGCGAACAGTCGTGGATAATTATCGATTTCGATCTTGCAGCCTGATGAGACAACAGGTAAAACTGTTTTATGGTAACACTGAGTGGCTTAACACAGCACTTCGCTTAGTCTAAGTCTGTCGGCGCCTATTTGAGGTAGCGGTATTTTATGATCGGCGCGACTGACTGCAAATTACTCGTCAAAACGTTCGGCCCTTGTCAGGAAGCAACAAGATAGAGACAAGAGGCTATCTATCGTCGTAGTAATCTCTCGTAACAACAGTCGCAACCAACGATCGAGAGAAGAAGAAAGGGAGCAAATCTTTGTGATCATAAATTTTCGACTTAACAATTCGTTAATGATCTTACATGTGACGATTGACAAAATGCAAAGGTAGGAAATTGCTACGCTAATTTTAATTTTATAGAAAAACATGAGATAATATCGACAGTATTTGACGATTCTAAGAATCTCTTCTTTGAGGAAACACATGCGAAAAAATGAATAATTTCTTCTTTGAAAAATTTCGTGCTTATATGGAAAACAAGTCAAAGGTGAGTATTAAGATTTTTTATCGTCAAAAGTCAAGAATCAGATAGAAACAGAAGATTTACTTTTCAAAGAATCAACATAAATAGAGTTTAAAAAGAAAGTAAGATAAATAGGTTTAAAAAATTCCAATAATTTTAAGAGAAACTTTTTCCTAATAATAAGAATGCAAAATTTGTCGTAACACTCAGACCCTTAGCAGGTGAAAAAATATACACTAATATATATAGACATTACTTTATCTTTTCTTTTGTGTTATTGCGCAGTTGGGTTTTTGCTATATACTTAACAACACTTAAAACTAATTCTATTCGAGTTACATAAAGAATATTTTGTTTTCTCTATTATAAATTTCATTTTTTCCATTTTTCTTTTTCCATCTTTTTCCTAACAATTGTTATATTTATCATTTCAAATCCACTCTCTGATTTTTCTTCTTATCTAAGAAGAAAATTCTATCTGCTTAAATTTTCCTTAATCCTTAAATTTTTTTTATTAGAATATGGAACTAGGTTTCTATTATAATAACTTAATTTCTCTCTCAGAGTTGCATAAAATCGCTGATTATAACTAATAAAATTTGATATTTCAGCTTATTGGTGTAATAAAAACAGACTTATTGGTGTAATAAAAATAACTTTCTATTAAATAAAGTATAGCAAATGAAATTTCTAATTAAATATTTTTATTAAGACAAGACATGTCTTTACTATATCAATAAAAATTTAAAGACTTGTATTAAACTTATAGATTTGTATATATCAAATCCAAAGATTTATATATAAAAATGAATGTTGCATATATATTGACAGTTATTTTTAAACATTAAGCATTTTTAGCTGTATCACTATCAAATCTACTTAATTATAAACGTAGGGTTTGCATGTGACAAGTTGCGGTTTTATTAAAGCGATTAGTCAATCATTCCTCACATATTATATTATTGAGTCTATTACGAATTTAATTTCGTCATTAAAACTAGCATTATTTTAAAAAATAATAAATATTATGTCCACTTTTTAAAATAAGAGTTAAAATGTTCGTTAAAAATGAAAGCTGGTCATCATAATGTGCTGACTAAAATTGAAACACGCTCGAGTTTGATTAGGATTCAAAGGCTTAAATACACGGGTTTAATATTCAGCCGAGGCTGAAATATACAAGAATACTCGGTTTATTGGGGTAAGCTAAGTCGACACAGAGCGGCACGATCATAAATTAGGTGTACCGATGACACGTCGTCGAGACGATCGTTTCTGCGTAGACGAGAGGGATCACCACATGGCACGAGCCGATCGGTCGACCGGGGGAGCGATAAATGGGAATTCTCGTGCCCGAGCCTGTCATGATAGTCAGGATAGCGTGGCGCGCAATTGAGAAGTTGGTGTCATCTGTTGCATCGGTTACATCCTGATCGACAGAGCGTGACTGCAGTAGTGTCGGTGCTGGTCAGCCACCGTAAACGAGGGTGCACATACGAGGCTAACTATCCCCTAATTGTTGAGCCCGTTAACAACGAGTACTCCCTAACAATCATTTAATGACAGGTTAGTCCGGTCTCGATAAATAGACGGAATAGATTCGATTTTCATCGAACTTATTGAAAAGTTGCGATCGCTGAAACGGTGTGTACAAATTCTCTAACTGGTGTAGCTCGACATAGAGAATAGCTCTGAAAAAATGTGGAAATATAAAATACAATTGCGAGCAAGCGAACGTAAAAAGAAATACCGTCGAGAGATCTCAATGAACGGACAGGGTACATTTGTCTTCGATTTTGTACCTATGTACGATTTGTTTCCCGATTCTGCCCGAGAGACCCGAAGTCTTTATACGGGAACGCAACTTTGTTAAAGATTTTCTCGTCTGAAAACATTAATTTTAATGCATGACAATATACGTGCACAGGAACTTGACACAGGAACTATTACCCATTATGAGGAAGCTGCTATAAAGACGCGTATAACAGATAATGTTGAAAGGCTGTTCGATTAGACGGACAGTACTCATTTATCATCGACTTTGCATTATTTTTTTTTTTTGTATATTCTGTCCTGTAATAGAGTTTAGATTTCCATCGATTTACCGTCAATTCGCCACATAATGCAACGTTTACAGTTAGAATAGACATGTTCAAGGTCAAATAGAATGCTTTGAAGTATCATGCCTAACTAACAGTCGATGACCTTAGATATGCAATTATAAGACGCTCAGTTAGCAACAAGAAAAGCCTATAGGAGGTCTGATGTTAAATAACTGTCAGAAATACTCAAGGTGGTATTCGATGTGATTTCTTATTTTATTGTGTGTATCACAGGTTATATATAAATAAAAATTAACAAATTAAGAGATAGAATTAAGTTCAATGTACTTAAAAATTCTAAGTCAAATCCAAATCAAATAATCAAATTTTATTTTTTAGGATTCGCGAATAATCGAATCTTTTACAAATAGTACTCGAGCTCTAAAAATGACATTGTTATAAATGACATTGTTTTAAAGAATGTAATGTATAAAGATTTTATAAGTAAATTTATTATTCTTTACTTTTAAGCATATTTTTATTATATTTAATTTCAATGATTAATAACCTAATAGAATATAATTTGCAGTTATCAAAAAATAATATATTAAAATAATTGTCGTTTTATACAAACGTTTTAATTAGAAGGAATATAAAATTTCTAGTACTTAAAAAATAGTAAAACTTAAAAAAGTACTTAAAAAAATATATAAAATAATATTATTATTTATAACAAATATATAAATAATATTTGGTACAAAGATTTACTGTGATCGTAAAGTGACACTTTATAATTTATACTTATTGATTAATCAGAATCGATCGCAACTTCTTAATATTTATAAAAGATTCGAATATATTTGATTCAGATTCGAGCTCATTTGGAAGTAATATTCTTGTTTTTCTATGAGGTATTTTTTTATGTGGTACTCATAGAGAATTCGAAATTATTTCATCTAAATTTTCATTTATTTGAAAGTACTGTTTATATTTTATGAACTAATCGTAGAGAGTTTGAAATTACGTCAACAAATTCGAATCTATTTGAAAGGAATACTTATAGTTCCATTGCTAAAAGAAACATTTTCAATTTTAACACATATAATTAATATTGTTCGCCATCTAATTAATATCGTTCTCCTCGATTTCTAAATAAGTTCTCTTAACTAAAGCAACACCTTTTGGTTCGATTTCCTTGAGATTTATTAAGATCTAAATATTAGTTTTCAACTAAAATTTTATTCGATAAAAATAGAATTGGCGAACTCGAAGAATCCCTGACGACTGTTTGACTGATACTTCGACTTGTGACGAATCTTCGACGATGTCCTTCCGCCAATCTGTTCTGACAGAGGTGATCGGCGGCGTGCGCCAATTGGTTTTGAAGTCGTGAATACCGCGAGGTATTCATCATAGTGGTCATCTGTGCGCCATATTTCGGACAGGGCGCGTGCCGCGTGCTGATAATATGGCGTCCACGAACGCAATAATTTAAAGAATGGTGCGAATTCAGAGACGGTGGACGGTGTAATGCTAGAGCGCCGATCCTAAAGTAATAATTTTTTTACTGATCGAGATATAAATATAAGAATATCACAAATGACATATGGCAATGTCTGTACCATGGTTCGCGACGATTAGAACCGCGAAACTCTCTGAGTGTTAGTGGTGCCTGCGAAAATCAAGAATAAAACCGATCTCGTCGACCGATATACCTATAATTGAATATATCTATAATTATTAGATATTCTTCTAGTTCCATTTATAACAATTTTTCAGAAGAATTTATAGTATTCCCTTTATTTTGTTTAATATTTTATAAAGAATTGAATAGATATTTTTTAATATTTCTTAAACCATCAAAAGTGTCATTCGCAAATATTAAATTATTACAAACGCAGCTATTTGACTTAAAAATATGTACTTTGAATAATCGAAAGATATGGGGACGTATCGTATTTATTATTATTACTATTCCACATTACATTTTTTAATAATTAAGATATCATAAATATTTCCAACAGTTTAAATTTTATTAATTTTTATATACATTCAATTCCCGTGTGAAAAGCGATTTAAACTTATTTAGAGTGATGATAGGCTTTAATTTAGCTCCTCATATGTTTGACCCATTGATTATTTTATTCCATACAACTGACGTCTAGCCGGCGGCAGTAAGAGATAATAATAAAATGATGAGGTCCACCTAATTTAATGTGTAGAGTGGTCGAGGTCGAGCATTCAATAGCTCGTGAACTGAGTTTTAGTAAGGTTTCTCTTAATTCCCTTTTTGCACTTTTTACTTCTCACTTGCGCGCTGACCGCGCGCTATTATATCATTTCTATTATTTCTGGCTCTGGATCTGCGTGACGCAAACTCATCTGCGGCATACTCCTCTTTCTTTTCGCTGTCTCGTCATCGTTTTTCTATCGTCTCGAGCAACTTCTTTCTATCGTCGTGCAACGTTACACACTTCCATGCAAGCTATTATGGGATCGCATTTATGCCATGCGTGTAGAAAAGTGTGTCGAGCCGAACCTTTTACAATGCTGATGTGCTACATTTTTTCTCACAAGCTGTCGCCTGCGAATTATAATCAATTATCTTTATACGGTTGTTCCTTTAATCTCTGATTAGATATAAATTTGTTCTAGACTCTCTAGAGAATAGATTAAAATAAAAAAATATTTTTCTACAAGCAATAAATCATGCAAGGAAAAATATGCATATTTACAAACATTGCACATTAATATAAAATAGACTTTTATTTTTTTAATCTTCTATTTTTTTCTTGCATGATTTATCGCTGTGTGTGTATACATACATATAAGTATATGTATCATTTGTAAAGAGATTTTAAGTTAAACCCCACACAGCAATGGAGATCTATGGGA
This sequence comes from Crematogaster levior, assembly GCA_901521435.1. Classification (NCBI taxonomy): domain Eukaryota; kingdom Metazoa; phylum Arthropoda; class Insecta; order Hymenoptera; family Formicidae; genus Crematogaster; species Crematogaster levior. Next base: position 195,156 of record CABEGB010000721.1, read on the forward strand.
TATACTGAATTTATCCTGTAAATCCCAAATATATCTTGATATCCATAAAATATTCTTAATATCCATAAAATATCAGTATATTCTGATATTATATATACTGAAACGCTTTCGTAGAGAACATTTAAGGGAGAGTTTGTTGAGGTATATGCGGTAAAAAGAAAATCAATATGACATCATGAGAATATGTGTCAGACGTTATAATAAAAACAGTAGATATGAAAGAAAATACTGACATGTAATTTGTTAAAAGGTAGTTCGAGTAAAAGGAAAGTTTTCGGCCAATTTTGCAAGTGTGCTGAATTAATCACAAATGTTATTTTCCGGGTTTACCTTTTTATTAGGCACGTAGGCTTTCTTAGCATGCGTTTTCTTGCTTTTGACATCATTAAACAAAGACAGTTCTAGCGACTACCCAGGAGCCTTAAATTGTGTTGAAAAATTAAGAACTTGTTAAAAATGTAACTTTTATTTTGTATTTTTCTTATAATAATAAATTTTATATAATTTTATATAATTTCAGATTTAGCGTTAATATTGAGTAAACTCCACACTTGATATTGCAAATCATTGAATTGAGACCATTAGGACAAAAAATTTGTTTAATACTTTTGTCCTATCTTGTCAATCAAACGATTTGTAACACCACATACGGAATATACCTATATATACGGAATATATCATTATTTATAATATTACAACATTTTCTCTCCTCAATATCTTAATTTAATTATTACAATAATCTTTAGTTTACATTTATAAGATATACATGCAACATGAGATGTATATTCTGCGTGTGTATAACCGATACTATTATAATATATCTATATAATATCCTACGAATATATTTCTATAAACTAGAAATATCTCAGCGTTTACATAAGAGCGGACATTAGTTTATTTTGAAAATATTCTGCAGATATCTATCACTATTTTAGATATCTCAATAATATTCTGATTTCCCGACAAGATATCCTACTGAATGAAAGGAGACTAGTTGACATCCGCACGGAATGGGGGAGTTCCAGGTTCGAATCCTGGCTGAGGTAATATTTTTCGCAATAATTTCTTCATCTCACAAGTCGATATGATATTTTATTAATCTCCTAAAAATGGAAATCAAATCTAGATTTCAAAAAGTTGGTGAATCACTGCGGTTTAAAGTCTAAAGACAAAACCAAGTCGGCTCGCAGCTCACCAATCATATGCCAGTTTGTTGTCAACTAGTTTCCTTTCATTCGAGTTTTAATTTCTACTGGCAAAGAAAATGATCGTTCGTAAAGTTATATCCTACTGATATTACAGAGATCCACTTTTGTGTGGGACTGATGAAAAGGAAATTAGTTTTTGTGAAATTAGTACCTTATCTACAAAAATTTGAGTTTGTTATACAATTTTCAACAATAAAATTCCTATTCAACAGTAATAAAGAATTTAATGATCGACCTTTGGCCGAGTAATGATAAAAAAACCGGCTATCTCGTGTGTTTCTGGATGAGCAACAAATCTCTTTAAACGTGCGTACATCCTCCGGAGAGACATTGTTATCGAGAACTCAGATTATTATATCATAACAATCGGCAGTTATGGTGGCACTTATGATTTATCGAATTTCTTTTGCCTGAAAAAGTTCTTTTTCTCCTTTTCTTCAATTTCTTCGTTAAACATTAGTTGCGTGAGCACAATGTCGATTAAGCACTTTAATTAGCATTCCGATAGAAGACTTCAACCTTACTTGATGTTATTGTTCCGTTTCACTTTACACGTACCAGCGAAAATTCTTGATCATTTTTTAAGTTTTCCTCAGAATTAATTTAATAACTAGTAAGCAAGCTAATCAGTCGGCGTGTCAAAGCACTTGTTTATTTTTCAGCACGCTTCGCCCTAATGAAAAGCGTGAAATTAAATAACTAAGTAATATGATACAAAAATTATAGATTGCTAATTAGTTTGTCGTTATATTTGTATTTATTTTCAAACAGACCGTTTATGTTAACGATCGATGTAATAAACATCGACATAATTTTAAAGACATACAAGGAATATGTATGTGAAATTATTTATAATTATATAATAATTATATAATTATATAATTATAATTAAGTAATTGTTTTTAAATCAGTTAGAAAGTAATCTATAACATCCAATTTCGATCAGAAACTTATATTGCAATTAATAGATAAAATTAAAATGCAGTTAATTATTATTAGTATTATAAATACCTTTTTCTAGATAAATTCCTTTTTCTAAAAAGGCTATTTTTTCTAAGAAATTTAGGACTAAAAAAATGGAGCTAACAAATTGCGTCAATGCTAGAAGAACGTGAGAGTATTTTTGCGGTACGATCCCGCGAACGAGTTAGACTGATTTTGATAATCAGTTCCGCATATCCTCTTGTTATTCAACGATTGCCCCGAAAAGGAGAAGAGGGTTTCCAATTGGGTCGAACGTTGAAACGATGGAAAAATCTGCTCGACACGGAGTCAGTTGGCTATAAAATTGATCTTCGTCCAGGGTGCCGACTTTGACACCATAAGGGTAGCGAAAGGTGTCTCGAAATTTTTGCCCTCTCTCGTTGTACCTGCAGCCTGGAACGAATCACTTTTCTCACGGGATGTAACGAAAGAAAGGTTGCGATCTAAATTTGATTTCAATCATCGATCTTGACACTTTTAATATAATCATATTTAAAGTCATATCTTTTGTGTCTAATATTCTAATATTTTAAAATTGTTTAACTGGATAATATTCTTTCATAAAATATTTCATTAAGTTTACAAGTAAACACATAAGCCTTTTAAGAGCCGGACATTTTTTAAAACGAAAAACTAATTATAATAATAAATAATATTAAACAAAATAATTAAATAATGAAGTTCATATATTAAAATTTACATATAAGTTGAAGAATTGTCAATATATTAAAATTTACATAAAATATACATAAAATTTACATACTAAATGGTTTCCTCATGGCGAAGAGGATGCTGTTCTTCATACCTATTGTACAGACTATATTGTTACGTCACTGAAGAGGACTCTGTGAGTTCGAAACGCGTATGACTATTCTTCAACTTTTATGTAAATTTTAATATATTGACAATTCTTCAACTTATATGTAAATTTTAATATATGAACTTCATTATTTAATTATTTTGTTTAATATTATTTATTATTATAATTAGTTTTTCGTTTTAAAAAATGTCCGGCTCTTAAAAGGCTTATGTGTTTACTTGTATATTTATATTGAGGAACCATATACTAATTAATTTTAATTTATATTTCATTAAGTTTCTTTAACACTATTAATTATAGAGTTTTAATATACACATAATCACATCGCAGAAGAAAGTGGATTATATTATGATAATTAAAACATTTAGGAGTATTCGGTAGAGACTTTATATTATTGTGTAAATAACTTTTAGTTTATTAATAAAATTTTAAAATTATTAATAAATTTTTAATAAACTAATTCTAATTCTAATAAATTAAGTAGTTGGCAAGTAACATAATAAATAACAGATGTATAAAATGTAAGAATCAAAAGTAATACATAATTATCATTACGTATGAAGAGCAGCGCGAAGAAAATGGAAAAAGGATAATCGAATCTCTCGGGCCGATTTGTTTGTCCGGTCGAAAGGGCACGAAGCAATGCGTTCGACGCAAATTGTGTCTGAAATCGATTTTCAGCGATCTTTTCGATGCTTGACCATTTTTGGTCACGCCCTACAGCCGAGTGACCACTCGGTCAAATCTGTCTCGAGTTTCCCACTGTCTCTTTACTCTCTTTAGGAAATCCCTTCTTTCTAATGGATATTAGCTATGTGTTTTTCTTTGAACTGACACTGTATTACAGTACTAAGAGTTAAATTTAAAGCGTAAACCTATTTTTATATATATATATATAATCATATATATATATATATATATACATATATATATATATATATATATACATACATACACATATATACGTAAAAAATGGAATTGCATATGTATATGTGTTATAATTATATAATTATATATTATATATATATACATATACATAATATATATGTTTTTTTTTTACAGTTTATATTAAATAGATACTGAGAGATCATGAACTTGTTATTATTAATATACATATATGATATCTTTACCTAGTTTATCTTTATTAATTAAATTTTTTAAATATGTTTATGTATTAATTTGATAATAAAAATGAAAATTTTATAATAAACGCAAAATAAAATTTTGTATTTATCTATTATTAAACTATATTTAAAATTGTTTCTTCGAACTTTTCAGTCGCAAAGCTATTGTAAAAAAATGCGAGATTTTATAACAAAAAAGTCAAATTATTGCGGAATGTTTTTACGCTTAATTATATGTAATGTAATTCTCAAGGACGAAAATCCCATTTAAAGTATTTTACCGTTCAGTAGATATATCACAGGAGATCTTTTCTCGTAACAACTAGCGCCAAACGTTAGTCCGTCCGTTCAGGTAATTAATGATCGCTAATTACTGGACATCTGGTGCTGGAAGCAATCCTTATTTACGACAGGAAGGTGGACGTCCATCTAGAGAAAGAAACGAAAAAGGAAATCATACGAAATCGCTAACGAGCTCTATTGTGGGGCACGTGCCGCTGTCCGCCTACGTATCTGGAAATGTGACGGATTCTTTTTTTTTCCTTCTCCCGATCTTACCAATTTAAAGAGGTAAAGAGGGAACTCTCTATCGCGCACGCGCCTCGGTCCACATTTCGTCCATTTATTCGTCACCTTGCTTCTTTCTGGAAACAGATTTAGACAACTCGCTCAATCTTTGTCTCTTATACCGTGACATATAACTACAATATCACATTTAGAAATGCACCTTAAAACTCTATGAGTTTAACTGTTTTGTTATTTTGCTAACAGAATTTTTGTGACATACGATCCTTCTCCGTCTTATACATATTTTTTAAACATTAAATTATTTTCTATGTTTTGCTATATATTTCTCCGAAAAGAAAAGACCTCTGTTTTCTCATTTTTTTTGTTCAGTTAGTTACATTACCTACTTCTCATCTTCGAAATCTTTTTTTTATGAAATAAGAATCTTATATGTCTAACAACTTTTCGACGGGCAAAAACTATAGATCCACGGTGGATTCGCGTCTAAAATTGAGAAATTTCGAGAGAGAGGATATGTTGGGACGATCAGTGCAGGTAATAGATCCATCGAAAGTAATCGATCATATGTTAATTGATCATTTAGCCAGATCGATCAAGATGCACTCGTACGTGAATAACTTTTAAAGATGCCGTGTCATATTCTCATCCTTTGATGTCTGTGGTTCCGAATAATTCGTAAGCTATTAATTCGTAAACTATTTTTCGAAGTGCAAAGTTAGTATCCTTGTAACTAACTTGCGTTTGTTCCGTTAGGTATCAGCTGATACTATTAAGTTTGTTCATTGAGAGATTTCCATTAGACAGTTTTTACTTTTTACTAGAAGTAACTTTTTTAAGAAAATGTCCAACACAAAAAAATATATTGCGAAAATGGAAAAAAATGTTCACTCCTCAGTTTCCAAAGAACTTACCTTTAAGCTAAAAGCAGTAAAGTTTTTTTATATTTCCAATATTTTTTTGTTAGATACAACAAATATTTTTATTATTATGTTGATTATGATTATTATTTTAAACTTTATTCCAGATAATAAGTTTGCAGAGCAGTTTCTTATTTCACAAAAGTCAAAATAGGAAAATCGTGCAATTAAATCTTTTAAATTTATTTGACGGAATTACAAATTATACCTTATATATGTCATCAGAAGTACATTCACGTGCTAGCCAAAGTAAATACAATATTCATTTCTACAGATAAACGTAACATTTCTATTTCTACAGAATTTCTATGGATAAAACATAATATATATTTACAAATTAAATGATTTAACAAAAGAATATGTTAAACATGTTCTCTCAGTTTAATGATTAAGTTACATACTCTCTCAGATTTTCTTCTTAATGATAGCCTAAAGCCATCGTTGAGTTCGCCGAGATGGAATGTTGTTTAGTCAATTCCGACGCTATTCTACAAGCATCCAGTACTAGTGACATTTTTCTTTCCTCAAAGAGCAATCGCAAATTTTGCCCGTTTGGTGAACCTCACGGATCGAATCGAATTGTAGTCTAAATAATAGTTGATAATAATGTATTAATCTGGAAAAAATTTCAAGTTGAGTATAAGAACGGTTTCAGAGATATGAAGAGTCAAAGTTGTCAAAATCAGCAAGCGAATCCAATGGTATGTGATAGATAAAAATACCATGTGGACTTTCATTAGTACATTTGTTTGTTTTATATTCACAAACACATAATCACAAGCATTGAGATACATACATCATCTCTGAGTGCACACACAAACTGTTACTGACATACCTGCTAAGACATAAAGAAGTTAGGATTAATTTTCTTCACTGTATCTATGAGGACTTGATTTTTATGTATCCAGAAAACCTTTCACGAAATGTTTAGGATGCGACGAGCAAAAATATTTTGCAACAAGTATACTAGTGAAAGTCAACATGATATTCTCACTCCGTACCGTTAAATTTGCTTACCAATTTCGAGTTTGACTCTTCATATCTTCGAAACCATTGTCAAACTTGAAATTTTCCCAGATTAATATATCATTATAAGCTATCATTTAGACCACAATTCGATTTAATCCGTGAGGTCCACCAAATAGGCGAAAAAACAGGTGTTTTTGCAGTTGCTCTTAGTACCTACATAACGTGCGAATAGCTTAAAAAAAGGTACGCGATATTTTTCTAGTGTCCTTGATATACTGCACATCAGTTCTACGAAGAATATCATTGTAAAATAATTTTTAACAGTAATTAAATAATTATTTGATTATTAAATTATTATTGGTGTACTAAAAAGATAATGTAATTATCTGTGAACTATTTAACATACGTATAAAAATATAATTTCTTATTTACAATGAAAGGCTTCTTACCCTGCAATTACTTGTAACTTTGAATTAATTGCATTAGGAATTTTCTGATTCTATCCACATAATTTTATCAACTTCGGAAAGGTAGTCTGCGTGGTTGTAGATGCGGGTTCCGCTATAGATTCTGCTATACACATATGTATTATATACAGGGTGAGTTATTTTGATCATTATATTATATATAGGACGAGTCATTTTAATCAATCCAAATAGAATATCTCATAGCCTTTACGTTGAGGCAAAAATACATTTGTCTAATAAGTAAAAAATACATTTTGTCTAATTTAGAGTCGTGTTTTAAAATGGAATTATATAATTTTTTTATACCAAATGATTTACCTTCGTTAATCTCCATATAAAAGTATTAAGGTAAGGTTGTTGAAATAGTTTACCAGATACTTTATACTTTATACTTTATATACTTTTTATATACATATACTATAACACATCTTGACCTAAAGTATAGAAAAATACGTTCAGAAAAGATACGTTGCAAATTGCATTATTTTTTTAACAGCAACTATGTGTTTTCTTTACACAAATTGGTTTATCTCATTAGTCTATGCATGAAAGGTACACTTGCCAAAAAATAAATAGTTTTGAAAATTTTCCCATTATTTATCCCCTTCCTTGCCATGCAACTTTTGCCTGAAATATCTTTGCCTCAAACGTAAAGACTGATGAGATATTCTAGTGGATTGATTACTTGCACTTATATTTATCACATAGAATGACAAAATAGAAATACGAAAGAAATGTATTTAAAAAAATCAATATTAAGTGTCATTAAGTGTAATATGAAAACGTAATATGAAAATTTGAATGTAAAAATTTGAATCTTTGGCAAATCTTTGGCTTTATCAATACAACAAAAAACTTATATTATTGTATGTAATTTATTACAGTATATTTATTTATTTCATAAATGTAATGAAAGAATTGTAAAGTTTCCATCATTGATTATCTCAGTTTTATTTTCACACACTGGTTCCTCAGCAATAACTAACTTATTTTGTGGAAATATAATTTATGTTTAGTTAATAATTTTATTTTATTTTTAGGGAGAATATGTGTGTTTCATAGTTTAACTCTAGAATTCTAAACTTAGAAAACGTACGTAAATCTTAAACATGGTGTATTTTACCCAGTAAATTTTTATTTGCTTATAACTCTCGGAAAAATAATCCAAATTTAATGCGTCTTTTTTAAATGATGTAGAAAACATTGAGAAAGATAATTCTGTTAATATCCTTGCGATTAAATAGAATTAAAAAAAGTTATAATAAAAAAAAACATTTGTTTTTTTAAATGATTCACATTATTTCACAAGTTGGTCTGGGTAAATTTTATCCATATTTAGTATTTCATGGTTAAAATTGTATTCACGATTCAAAACCAATACAGATTTTTTAAAGATTCATTAACAATGGTAAATGTTAGTCTATATGAAAAGGAAATTATAAAATCTTTAAAAACAGTAAATGTGACATCATCGAAAGGGCAGTAAAATTAATTAAGAAATTGTAATGGAGATGTTGTAAGAGTAGAGCAGCAGGAATTTTTTTTGCACACAAAAGCATAGGTCGCTTACATATACAAACTACAAAAAGGACTTTAAAACAATTTTGTTTAATTTTAGAAGTTATATTTATGTTCTTTAGAAGTTATATTATTTTCTAAAATTATACTTATAGTTCATTAAAGTGTATTTTTTGCTATTTAAATAATCATTTAATTTTATTACTTCTGTACTTCTTATTATATTTTATTAGCTATTTTTAACATTTTTAACCTTTAAAATACAAGGTTTCAAATTTTTCTCTTTTACTATATCAAATATATTAAGATACATATATGTATAATATATATGTATATAAATATATATATATATTATATATATATATATATATATATATAATATATTTATATATTTGAAAAACATAATTTTTCGCATTTGATTAATAATTTTAAATAATTTATATATATATTATATATATATATATATATATATATAAATTATTTGGAGTAAAACATTATTTACTCAAATGCGAAAAATTATGTTTTTTTAATTACTTTTTTATCACATTCTTAAAGCCTTTGGGAAGGAATTAATCTAAAAGGCTGAAATTTTTTTATGTGTGATTCTTATATCAATTGTAATTTTTTAGAGAGTAAGACTGAAAAAAATAGAATTTCTTTTATCATGTACAAATAATGAATACCCTTATGTATATAAAATAACTCTATTCACAAACACATTTGTATGTATTTATGTTATAAAGTTAGTTGTAAATATAATTGTTCTAAACATTTTGTAAATGAAACGGTATGTATTTCAATATATTGCATGCTGCGAACAAAGCATGGTATCAGCGACAGCTGCTGGTTGTCATGTGCATAACGCTATATTAATTTGCGTTCGTCCGGTCGTTTCAACAGTGAAAGAAAGAAGCACGACCGAGGAACAATTGGACAAAGGACAAACGCGACATGAGTAATTAGAGCGAAATTACGGAGCAGCTCAGTAAGGTATTCTCACGGCATCAAAAAAATATTTTGCAATAGACACAAATACACATATCACGCGACTTACACGATCCCTCGAGAAAAAGAAAGCGATTGCTATGTCGAAGATGTCATCGGAGGAAAGCACACATGGAATCGTTCGTATCTGAAAGCGGTTTCGAAGGAAAAAAGAAAACCGTCCACGACGAAATGGAAAGGTGAGCAACAAGTGCGTATGCTCTGATTACGCGCCCATGTGCAAAACCAGAAAATCGACATTTATACAAGAATGACCGGAAGAATGTGGTGTGACATCATACATCGCGGTTTAACGATTTATACTGCTTAATTATACTCAATCCGCACAACTGGTACCGCTCGAAATTGTCGACGAAACAAAGTATCTGTTTTTTTCTTTCTGTAATTTTAAATTCACATTACAAGATATGGATTGTATCAAATTAGCAAATAATTGCAAACATATTTTTATTTATTATTTTATACAAACAGCATTTAACAACTAGTATTTACTTATATTCCAATTAATAACACAGAACGAACTCCTATGAAATTTATATTGGCACAAATAAATTGTTTCAAATTATTTATGAAAAGTATTCTTAATCTCTACCCTTTTTTACAATTAATTTCCATGTGTGTGTGTGTTTGCTGTGGGTGAATCTTCTCAGGAGAAGCTGTGCGCGCGCGCGCGCATGTGTATGTGTGTGTATGTATGTGTATGTGTGTGAGCGCGTGTGTGAGAGGATTACGACTATTATAAAAACTTTTTTCTAGCATTTTGTTTTAGTAAAAAATATTAGTAAAAATACAATGCATTTTTTATTTATTTCTGTACGAACATTGTTCTTTATTTACACTAATGTACAACATTATTATTATTATTTACAATTAATATTACAATTATTTGCAACATATAATGAATTTATTAACTTATTAACTATTGATAAATACAAGGTATTCAAGATTAAACGTACCACCTATAACGGCAGATTCCGGAAATCATTTCAAGACAAAAATCCTGATACCAAAATGCCGAGACTATGGTAGTTTAACTCTAATAAAGGCTCAGTTTTTAAATAAAAAGTATTCAAAATTGTTCAATCAACTTGTCCGAAATTTGCGCGGTCAGCGCAATGTTACATTGTATAGTAGTGAAGATGTTTTCAGACGCACCAATTTTTATTCTTGAATAGATATTGATACTAATATAATTTTGCATACATATTGTCTTCGTTGTTGTAATTGTTTCTTATCTTTATTATGTTCATGTGTGAAATATTAATTTATTGTAATAATAGCAGCAGAATAAAATACACGAATATATTGCCTTTGTGAAATGTGATATGTATCGAACTGTCAAAACTGTCACATGAACTAAAAAATTACTTTTTTCGTTTATAACGAAATAGAATAACGCATTTGTAAAATACACATATAGACATTTTTCATGTCTACAATTTATTCATAATCGAGTTAAGATTAAACGATGGCATGTTATTTGAAAAAACGCGGTAAAGCAAAATTAATCTAATAAGAAATTCACACAAACATAAAATATTATTTGATACTAAGATCTAGGGTGACCGCCGAAAAATTGACTTGTTGTTTTATGTGATTATAAATCTAATAATTTAAGTAATAATAATTAATTTAGTGCTAATTATAACAGAACATAATAAAAATACATAATTTTATTTTTACTCATAATAAAATTTATTAAAATAAAATTTATTTTAATGCAATACGTTTTTATCATCAGAATCCATCTATTTAAAATTCATGATAAAATTCATGTGATAGTTTAACAGTTTCGATACATATCATATTTCACAAAGGCAATATTCATGTCTTTTATTCTGTTCATATCTTATATTATTATTATTATTATTATTATTATCATATTATTATACATATCATCATCATCATCATCATCATCATCATCATCATCACCATCATCATCATTATTATTATCATCATTATCATTATTATCATCATTATCATCATTATCATCATTATCATCATTATCATCATCATCATTATCATCATTATCATCAGTCATCATCATCATTATCATCATTATCATCATTATCATCATTATCATTATTATTATCATTATTATTATCGTCATCGTCATCGTCATCGTCATCGTCATCGTCATCGTTATCGTCATCGTTATCGTCATCGTCATCATCATCATCATCATCATCATTATTATTATTATTACAATAAATTGGCAATTCATAAATACAATAAAGATAAGAAGCAATTACACAACGCAAATAACGCAATATGTATGTATGCAAAATTATATCAGTTTCAAGAATAGAAATTGCACTTAAGCGCACTTAAAAACATCTTCACTGCTATGCAATGACATGCTGCGCAAATTTCGGAAATGTTGATTGTACAATTCTCATTTAAAAACTATTATAATATTACTATTATAACTCCTTAATATTAGGATTTTCGACGTTTGATATTTTCACCTCAAAATGATCTGTGCCATTAACAGATAGCACGTTTGGTCTGAGACCCTATATATTTGTTTGAATATAATGTCTCGTGTTTATAGAAAGATTAGATAAATTTCCGAACGCGACTTATTCATTAGTGTTTTTTCTAATGTTCTTTCTACTTCACATCTTTGGCGGTTTTTCACTTGAAAATGATTAAAGTTGATAATTGTAATCTTGACTAGATACGACAATTACAAAACAATAAGGATTATCTTATAATTCGTCAAAAAACAGCATTAATCTTAAATTCAAGTTAACTTCCACTAGTTAAAAGGAAAGGAAATTATTTCATGATAATAATCTACAATAACAGTTTCATTTCCTTCAATAGAAATAGTTGAAAAATTAAATCTCAACTTTGCTATAAATTATATGTAATATAATAGCTCTTACAAATAAAATATATTTAAAAAACACACACATGTGCACACACATTTATGCAAAAACGCATAAACATACATACAATGGACTTCTTTTGTTATCGCGCTTAAATCTTTGGATCCTTAGCTGTTTTTTTTCTTATACATAAAAAGTACGGAGACACGCATGTTCGCTATTGCATTTTCGATGCACACTCAAGTAATAAAAAAATTTATCAACACTATTCATTGTCTTAATCTAAAGCGAAAATATATTTATCAATATCAGTATCAAATATAATACTGTATTAAAATCGTAATTAAGTACCTGCTTAAATCCACTTAAAATCATTAAAAATTTATTTCTACGCATAATAATAATAAAAATTATTATTAGCAAGTATACTTAATTCTTATAATAAAGAACATAATTAAATTTTATTCGGATATACAATTATTTAGATTAAATTATGATAATACTGACAATGAAATAGTCTTCTACCGTGCAGTTCAGTCTTTTTTACAATAATTACTGTAAATATCTTGCTATCATATCACGCTAGATATATATAAAAATATTATCTGTGCGTTTTGTTATTAATGTTATATCTTTAAATTATACGGTAAATTAACTTTGACTAACAATTATTTGTCCTTTCTTATTAATTTTATCCATTAAAATATACATTTAAGCATCGTTTCAACAAATTTAGCTTTAATATTTAATTTCTCAACAATTTAAGAGTTTAATACAACAATGGTTTAACTCATTTATTAAAGCTAAAAAAACTGATTTTGGAGTCAAAATAATAGTAATTGTATTTGGATTAATAGTTTTAAAAAGAAAAAATTATGATTAGAGACCATTTACGCATTACAGGATTTACCAAAAATCAAGTGATCAAGTGAATTGACCGGATCAAGTAAATGCATATTCAAAAAAAGAGTGTTAGAGATTAATTGTACGTATGATACTTGCGTTTCTGTCTTCGGGATCTATCTCTTGCTGTCGTGTCTCTGTAGAAGATCGCATAAAGCAGCTATATAACTTTGTGCCATCTGCAGTGTCTCGAACTTGCTGAGTTTGTGGTCGGTTCCGAGGCTTGGCACGACCTCACGCAGTTTATCAAAAGCGTCGTTCAAACCGTTCATGCGACGTCGTTCGCGCGCGTTCGCAGCGAGACGTCGACGCTTCAGCACCGTTGGTGACGGTGGCACGTCACGGGATCTCCGTCTGCCCTTCCGCGGACTCACCGGCGGTGTCGTTGGCATTCTCTGAAAAAAATAAAGATTACAGTTTTACAGACAAATTGCGTACTTGACGCGCACTTTCAATTGTCAATTATTAACAATTTTTATCAATTATTAACAATTTGATAACGTAAATGATCAATTAACATAGACTTTTGATATTAAAACTAACAAGTAATAAGTAAAAGTAGCTCTTGAGAGCCAAACGTAGTTCTTAGTATGTTATATAACTTTTTTACAGAAAATTATTTCAGAGGAAGTTCCTAAGACTACTAGTAGCGTAAAAAATGGCAAGGAATTATATAATAAATTATCAGGCGTGGAAGTTCCAATACCATATTTTCTTTGGATGTAGTGTCTCTTTTTTCTAACATTCCAATGGAGCTTGCATTGGAGAGCCTTTCAAAGAGATGGGGTTACATTGAGCAACACACAAAAATCCCAAAAATTAAGTTTATTGAAATAATCAAATTCCTAATGGAATCTACATTCTTTACTTTCAATAACAATTTTTATAAACAAAGCTACGGCACTCCGATGGGCTCACCATTGTCACCTATTTTAGCAGACTTAGTGATGTAAGACTTAGAACAAACGATTTTAGATTCTTTGGACTTTCATGTACAATTTTATTTTAGATATGTTGACGATATTATGTCGGCACCATCAGAAAAGGTATAATTCATACATGACAAATTTAACAAATACCATGAAAGATTAAATTTTACCATAGAACATTACATCAACAATGAGATTAGCTTTTCAGACATAAAAATCATTTTACATAAGAGAACGATCTGTTTGGATTGGTTCTACAAAAAAATATTTTCAGGCAGATTCCTATCCTTTTTCTCTGAACATCCATACAATCACAAAACAGGCATATTTAATTTGATTTAATATTTGATTTAATATTTAATTTGATAGATTGAGCTATATTCCTTTCTTACCCAAAATTCCATCAGAAAAATATCAATATGTGTATTAAATTATTGTTAGACAATGGTTATGTGTTGGACATGATTTTTTATTGCATACAAACAAGATTGAACAAACATATTTCAACTGCACAAAATAAAAAAGACACAACGTTATCGAAGGACATCTCTAACGATAGACAAAAACAATTCATATCATTACCATATATAAAAAAAATTACTAATAGAATTTCGGCTCGGTTAAAGGAATCAGATCTGAATTTAGGATTAAGATGTATTAATAATCTCAATAGATTTATCGGAGTCCCAAAAGACAGGAAAAAATTGGAAAAGAGGAATGTAGTATATAAAATCCAATGTAAGGATTGCGAGGCTTCCTATGTAGGACAAATCAAGAGACAGTTGGTAACCAGATTAAAAGAACATAAATATAATTTGAGACAGGATCCATCTAAACATTCAGTTGTTACGGAACATACATTACAATGTGATCATTCTTTCGATTGGGATGATGTAAGGATTCTTGACATTGAATCTAATTACCAAAAGAGATTAATATCAGAAATGATACATATCAGATCTCAAAAGAAAAGCATCAGTTTGCAAAAGGATTCTGAGCATCTGAATGAAATCTATTTGGATGTGATATCGGAGCTTGCCAAATAAAATTTCACCATTGCTTAATTGTACCTTTTGAAGAATACAAATAAAATATTTCTATTTTCGCCCTTTTTGTGTCATGACATTAAATGTTAGTGTAGTAATGACTTGCTTTTACCATATTCTCACAGTCAGTCGTTACCTGTCATAATAGTAAGTAAGATGTTTTCTCTCTCTTTTACCGTTTATAACTTCACTGCTTTAAAAAAAGGTACTGATCAAACAGGTACTGATCTTATCACTCAATATAATTGAAGTTTTTTTTCACCATTTATCACACAGAAATACATACATTATACTGTCTTCCATAAATAGTGCAATTTAATTAAAATGTGGCTGTTTCACTTTATAACAGAGAATATGATTGACGGTCATCACTCCACCGAATTTACCAATACGGAGGATCTTAGGATATTTGATTTTTTTACATAACATGACTACGGTATCCTGGCGAAGAGGATGCAGTTCCACATACCAATTTTTTATAAGAGAATATGGGTCGTTACGTCACTGAAGAGGACTCTGTGAGTTCGAAACGCGTATGACAATTAATTGACATTTATGTATTCTATGTATAATTTCTTTTAATATACAAACTTAATTATTATAATTATTCTATTATTGTATCATTGTAAATGTCCGGCTCTTAAAAGGCTTATGTGTTTATTTATATTTTTTATATTGAGGAACCATTTGTTAATTTCATTTTTATATTTTATATAACTTTATTTAACTTCACATTAATTAACATGAAATACAAATTAAAAATCGAACGTTTCAGTTCCGCTTTGAGTCATTCTCAGCGACGCGATAATAAATAAATTAAAACATTAAAATTGTTTTAAATCAAAAGTTTAAAGTTAGTGCATTTTTGGAAGGAGGGAGGAGAATTAATTACTAATTGTAAAGTCAAAGAGCACGAGATCGAAAAACTCAAGTCTCAGAGAAAATATCAAGAACAGAAGTGATTATTATTCGGTAGACGATTACATTCAGAGCGTTTTGATAATTAAAACTCGGTTGTGACAATCATCTAGTCCGAACGCCAACGTTAATTGTAACACGAATTTTAAAATTTGTAATCGATGTTAATTAAAGTTAAATAAAATTAATTTATGTACTAAGAACCACATTTGACTCTCAAGACTTACTTTTCCTTGTTAATTAGATTAAATGTACATACATCATCTACATTGTATGTTTTAAAATACGGAATTTACAGAATTTTATTACTAGCTCTATTCACTTCAGTCAGACTATTAAATTTTCTTGGATCAATTTTGAATGAGGAAATCATAGTTACCTGCGTCGAGATGGGTTCCCAACAACTGGCGCGAGGTTCAACAATCGTGAGGACCGGCTTGCTGTTTTCCAGGGGTTGATATCTAGGTTCCTGAGGAGGTGTCTCGTAACAATATGACGATGGCTGATAATCCATTGAGCTTTCTTCATACAATGTTGATCGCGGTGACATGGTCTGATCCATTGAGTGCGGTGGTTCGTATCTGTAAATTTACAAGGATGACAAACCTCGAAGTAATCTTCTTGATAATACTTGAAATCCTTAACACTTTACGTTTACCTTTGCAAAGTGATGGGCGTCAGGACGCCGTAAGATCCTTGATCATATCCTTCCGAAGTCTTTGTGTATTCCGACACCATATCCTTGGCATAATCCAACATCTCGACGTCTCTTCGCGGTGTGAGCTCGCTCTTGTGCGTGCAATTGTCTCGATACACAATTCTCGTAGATTCGTAATTCGGAGAGTTGTACGGTGATGGATACAGGGGGTCGTAGCTCCTCACTGAATTTGAGTATGCAGGTATTAACATATCGGATTGCGTGTTTTGATAGTTACAGTGATGGTTCGATAACAGGGCCATTTTTCGATTGGAAAAGTTACTTGATTGATTTGACACAAGAATATATCTCTATGCATAACACATACGGTTACGATGCCTCATCAGAGTTGTGTCTTATAAGATGTCTTATAACTAGAATCTTCTTTTTATAAGTTCTTGTATAAGCGAAATTTTTATGACATTGCTGATCTTCAAATTCTCTCGACGTCACGTAGAAGAAAGAGTTGAAGCACAAAGTTCGTCAGTATTAATTCACATTCCCTTGAATTTGTCAACGCAGGTAAACAATGGACTTTTAGGTGACTTATTCTTATGACGCTAATGCTTAATACACACTACATTAAACGAATCCATTGTATCTAACAAAATATATCCGATATAATGTTGAGAGAGATGGATTCTTTGTGCTTGAAGAATACTGCATGTAACATTTGATGCATCACCAAATCGATCCGGTCGAATCTTCGTGTGAACTTTGTCTTCGGTGATAGTCAGTTCACTTAGTTTCTTGTATTGGACGTCTTCTACGCATCATGAGGTCGAGAAAGGAACATCAAGACCGAAGTGTCAGGCGTTTGATCAAGTCGGCGGGAGAGCGCCAAGGTGGACAGTTCCGATCCTCGCGGTGTAAAGGCTCGAATTTGAGTGCGCCTGGCGCGTGCCAGAGCGCCCGTCAGCAGATCAACATATGGTTCCCACCTTGTTTTCTACCTATCCCTATGGGCGATACGTACACCTGGCAGTGGCTCATTCAGGCTCCTTCTGTATCTACCCCTCTTCTCTTCAGGTTCTTCGACATCCGTTCTGCAGGCACGCCTGTACGGCGAGTCCATCCTATCTTCGCGACTCGCCAAGAAGTGACCAGCGGCCTCAAAAAAAAGCTCAAGGATGTTTTCTGTGAGGAAAGAGTTCACTTTTTTATTATAATCAACAAAATAATAAACAAGAGATTTTTAAATTGAAAATATTATTTTTATTCTCTGGATTAGAAATTAACAGAAACCGAATTTTATCTGAAATTGAAAATCTTATTTTTATATATATTCTTTGGATGAGAAATTAACAAAAACCGAATTTGTCTATGCTGATTTGTTGAGTGCTATTAAAAATTTACTGAAAACTTGCGTGGAACAAGTCCATTACAATATCGCAATAATGTTTCTGAATTTTGTGACACTAATTAAAACGAACTAAAATGACAAACTAACCGCGGTAACGGAAATTAATTTCCAATTTCCGATTTCCCGTCTTTTTTCCTACTTGGTGCTCGGATCGTCACGACGACCGACAGCGGTACGACAGATGCTTTCATAATAGAAGTCATTCCACATGTAATGACTATATGCGCCATATTATATCGTCGCATTTTGTGTAGCATCAAAAGAACATCGAAGACGTAACGCGACAGGGAAAGGAAACCGAGCATATATGATTATCGCGCGAATGTGGTTTCCCGTCTATAATCTGAAAATAAAATAAAGATGTACAATTACTAGTTTGAACATCGATTTGCGATAAGACTGGCATTTTTTAAATGTTGCATTAAAAAAAACTTAAATTATCAGATGTTACATAAATTTACTTTGATACTTTGATACAAATTTTATATTATTTTAAGAAATATATTGAAATAATCACACACAAAATAATAATTCTGTGCGTTTGCTTATGATTAATTTTGCAGAGATTAAACATAATTAGAATCTTTTCATCAAAACAGGGATTAAGTTGGTGTAGTTTTGCTATTTTTTTTTATCAATCTTTATATTATTATATCGAATAAAATCAACTCTTAGAAATTACATATACTCTATCAAGTTGTCACTGCCTAATAGAATTGAGAAGACGTTGATTAAGTGAGAAAAGAGAGAATACATCGATCGAATGATTTTTAAAATTCTAGAAATTATTGAGATAACATGTATGACTGAGATAGATAAAAGAAAACATTTATGTTATGTAGAAATGTAGAATGTTGCGTTTGATAGGAAATACCAGATTAATGATATTTACCATAACCACCTATAAATTATATTATTTATAATTCCATATGCTTTTCGAAATTATGCAATATATATATTCCATTTGTCTTAGTTCGAGCATAATAAGGATTGCGTTCATCAAAATCGTATCAATTTTACAATTTGTCTTTTACGATTTTTGATAACGTTGAAATGATGATTTGAGTAATATTCCATGTAATATTGATCAGTATTTTTGATTGATTCATAGACACTCTGTAAAGGAAATCATACATGTCGAGCAAAGATAATGCATGCCAACAGAAAGAGAAGGAAGAGAAGATAATGAAATACAACGGTCGCGTGCTACCATTGCTGACCCCTTCGCCTTGAGATAATTAGCGATATCCATCTCTTGCGGGGTTCTACCCCTCGTACGGAACGGAACAAAATAGGCCCGGACTCGGCGCGCGTGGCATTCGTCTACGAGCGTATAACGAGAGGTGCCACAAGGTGTCGGCCAACTGAGGGCGGGAGATTTCAGGATAAAGACACGCGTGGCCGGAAGGAAGTCCTCGAGAGAGATTGCGCCCGAACCGAAATTCGGTGCCCGAAATTCTCACATTCGGTACCCTACCTAAACGTTAAAACGCATTAATATTGTCAACAATGCCGATACTTTAAAAGGCACGAGCTAAACTGCGGCACGAGGCTTTACAAATTTATTTTTGAAATAAAACTTTTCCCTTTGTATTTTTATAAAATAAACAATGGTATGATAATGAAAAATATTTATGATAATTATTAAAATATTAATATTCAGCTCTATATAATAGCAATATAAAACATGGTGAACAAAACGTTAATCCAAAATTTGGAAGATCGCAATAAAATACTGAAATTTGAGAAAATTAGATATTACTTTTACTGAAAGTAGTTATCTTTGTAGCATTTTTTAATTTTCTCGTTGCAAATGAAATAAAAAATGGCGTTAGGTAAAAGTTAATTCTACCTCTCTTGTAAAACGATGCCATTGATAAGGAACTTTTAATAACCTTGTACTAAGAATCGCGATACAGTATGCGAAAAGGTATAAGGTGTTGGTGACTGAAGGCGGGAGATTTCTGATAAAGAAGTCGAGGAGAAGGAAACTTGAGAATGCACTCGAGAAGAACGACACCTTGCGCAACCGGGTGAGCAAAATAGTCTAATCGACTGTAGACATTTAAACAAATTCGATGCAAACAACTACCTTATTAATATGTGATAATGTTTGATTTCGAACAAACCTTTCGCTACAAGAAATTTCAACAAAACATGCATTGTACACTAAAAAAAAGTTATTGCTGTGACTAAATATGTTTAGTTGACAATATTTTTTTAGTTTAAATATTAATATATTTCAAGCTAAACATATGTTAATTTACTGAAATATGTACATATTTGTTTGAATTAACAAATTTTATTAACAATTATTTGCTTGACAAACTCGTGACCGTCGTATATCAAGAAATATATTTTTTTTTATTTGACACATTTTTTTCAGTAGAAGTAGTACACGCACAACAATGAACGATTCTGTAGCAACAACTTTTTACATACTAGCGCATATTCTTTACAGAAATTAATGAAACTATTGCTGAATTATTTTACAATTATTAATAATATTTAGTTGCTAAACAGTCGTAAATAAAATAAAGTTTATAATCTATAATAAGCGACGTTTATATATAGGCGCCAACAGCGTAGGATGGTCAAACTTAATTTGACGTTTATAAACTGTATATAATAACAATGAAAAGAATAAGCTATTTAACTCTAGAAATATATTGACAAATATCCTACAATGACACATTTTTTTCTGACTTTAAATAAATTTGACCGCAGTCATGATTGAACATATAACCCTCGTCGAACATATAAAGATTAACTTTTCTATCAGCTAATATTCAATTCCACATCCAATTAGAAACTCTGTTCGAGGGATCGAGTGTGTGATGAGCGTATGATTGATCGACTATTGCTTGTAGTTTCGAGGAACTCTACCGTTCTCGAAAACGAATCCGAAACGTATTCGAGAACCATATGGCATCGCAAACGCATAGTGAAATACTAATTTATAATTATAACACTCAAAATGTACACGTTTTAAAATAAATTTTTAAAAAAATTTAATAAAATAATTTTATATAATTAAAATATATATACATATGCATATATGTGTAATATTAATATCAAAAATCATATACAAAACGTAACATACTGATATAATAATCATTAGATAACTTCATAATAATCATTACATAATAATCATTACTTCATAATAATCATTACTTCATTCAATTTAACGAAAAAATATCTCTCTCTATAAATATGTGCGTGATAAATAATACATACTGAGTTGCAATATTCCGTATTTGTGATACAGCGTTTGAAACGACACTATTTATTAGACACTCATTTTCCAAAAATCTTTGCAACAGTGTTGCAAGATGTTATTAATATGCAACGTATGTACGCAATGTATAATATGTAGATACATGATGTTAGAAATATTGATAATGTGTCTTCTCATTTTTATTCCCGTCAGTACTTTATTACCAATTCGTAACAAAATAAACAGAAAGTCATGATAGAAAATCATTGCAAAATGGACATAACTCCTAGAAGCATCATTCCAATCCGATTACCATTCGAATGCTACTCGACTATTTGTCGAGCGAGAAACGGGGCGCGGTGTGCCGCACAATCTTTTTAAACGTTCCATACCGCGTACGACGTCGCCCGCGTGAGATAGAGCAAGTACGCTTCACGCCGCCCGTTTGAAATGTCATACAATGACGGAAACAACCAAGTGTCACCAAACGAATCGCAACGCTGGGAAATCGTAATCCGTCTATTCCGCGACCCCTACACCCAAAAAAAAAATAATTTTAGTATTAGCGGAATCCTCTAAATCTTACAGGATTTTACTCTTATATACGGCCTCAAGAGGAATCTTGTGAAATAAAGAGGAAAATATTCTAAGTACAATATTCTTAGAGTTAGAGAAATTTCGTCTTGTATCTGCAGTACAAATCTTACTGTTCTTAATATCAATTTCCTTTTGTATACAGATTATATAATATTGTTTTAAGAGAAATGTTATATATCCTTACTGGATTTTTTCAAATAAAAAAAGGAGAACTATTGTGAAATTTATTTATTGATAAATATTAATAATTAGAAATCAGAGAAAGTATACATGTTTATAAACTCTTATATTCTAGTTATATTAAAAGATACTTATATAAACATACACTTATATTCTAGTTATATTAAAAGATACTTATATATATATAAACATACATATTATTTATAAAGAAATTATGTATTAGAAAATAAATATAGGTCTCCGTGTAATATGAAGGTATCCGTAGCGTACGCAGATACCCGAAATGATGCGAGTACTTAAAGCGGGTATGCGATACTCACATCGTACGAATACTCAAATTATCCAGGTATCCGCAGAATCAGTCCAAATCAATAATTAAAAACTGTCCGGTTTATTAATAAAACAACACTGCCCGGGTATTGCGGTCACTGCAACACGTCAAAACTTTTGACACGTCTGAACACGTTCACGGTCTCGATGAGACTCTAATCGTTAACAACAGCATCGCGGTTTCACAGCTCTTTTGTTTCCTTCTTACTGCGCCTACCTTCTCAGGCATACACAGCGTAAGAGGCATTCCGCTTTAAGCAAACATATTCCTCTTAATACAAGAGGCAAACCGTTAGAATAATATCTAGTAGATTTTTCATGATTAGTCCACTTTATTGGAAGAGGAATATTCTATTTGTAAAAGTTTTTGCTTAGAATATGGGATTATAGGAAATTCCACTTCGCAACTAGAATACTTTTTTTTGGGTGTAGCGTTCGTGTTCGCCGATGGATGAAGCAACTGAAAATTGACGGTCCGAAGGACTTAAAAAGACCCATTTTTCTAAGCGAAGGAAATTCATGTCGCTCTAGTGATGCATGAAGGAAATGGGTGAAGGATATGCCACCCACCTTCTCTATACCGAGACTGGTTTCAGGCATCACTGATGGCGCATTTCTTTTGATTTGTAATGATGAACTCTTTGATATTTATAACTGACGGGAAAGACGAGTTTTATTGCACTGATACGCGCTGGTCCAGCTAAGGTAAACTTAAACAACGCGTAGTTCAAGTTGCTTGTGCAGCTCGTCAATTCATCCTATTTCAAACTCTGACCATTTTCATGGCGCGTGGTGTACTGTGCGAACGGTAGAGTTATGAAATAAAAAGAGAAAGCTACGTGAGCTATGAGCCAGGATGAAAAACTCTTTAAAGTGCCGAACTGATAACTGAGCTTTATGAAGCTCATCGAATCACACACCCAAAAAAAAATATTCTGCTATTAAGTGGGGAATTCCTCTTAACATTTCCTCTAAGCAAAAAATTTTATATGAAGCATATTCCTCTTTAAAATAACGTATTCATCTATAGAAAAGTGGACACATGAGCTATAATCAAGAATAAATTCCTCTATAGAAAATTCTATTATAAGAACTTGAAATAAGAGGATATGCAAGATGCTAGCGGCACGCGTATTTGTTATTTATTCGCGGTGTTCTACGTCACTTGTACGCCATCACGCGCACGCATCAACGAGTTTTGTGCACGCAAGTGACGACTTGTCGTTTGTTTCAATTTTTAGAGTGTTGTTCTTCGATAAAGTTTTGGCTTCGATAAAAGTGTTTGTTCTTCGATTATGTGCTAATTAGAGAGATCCTTTCTGTGTAATCCAAATAATACTTTTGTTTATAAAGTATAATGCTTTTTTCATAGGAATCTTTTTGCTCTTCTCTCTCTCTTCTCTCTATATATATATATAATATATATATCCAAATATATATAAAGTATTATTTGGATTACACAGAAAGGATCTCTCTAATTATAAATAAATATATGTATTAATCAGATAAAATTTAAGGCTTTAGTAAGATTAAAAGTAGAAGATATTTGTCTTAAAACTATCGTTATATACTTCAAATAAGAATAATACTAAATTTACAAGAAGAGGAGATTCCTCTAGCATTAAAAGGATTGCAATCTTAACTCCAGTATCTCATGGATATAGGATATTCCTATAGATCTTAAGCTATCCTCTCGAGGCCATATACGAGGGAAAATCCTCTAGAATTAAGTGGTTCCTACTAAAAAATAGAATATTTTTTTTTGAGTGCACGTTTTTTACTTCCGCCTTAAAGCATCACTGTGAACCGTGTGAATGGATCAGCGAGTATCAATGCGGCTCGTCTTTCTCAAGGGTCATCGATAAATATTAAAGAGTTCATCGACACGAATTAAAGAAAACACACCAGCAATGATGTCTGAAACCAGCCTCGGTAGTATGGAAGGGATGACATCTCCTTCACCCATCTCCTCCATCACTGATACGACAAGTAAATTTAAGAGCTTATATGAGCCACGCATCGTTCCGAATCCTATTGAGTTCTACCGAGACCTGTTGAGCTACGTGTTGTAAATAACAAAGCTTGAATTGACGAACTTGTACAAACTGCGTCGAGCTCACTCTATTTCATTCTCATAACTCCCAATATTACTGAACAAGTTACTGGCCAAATTCGCTGAACCATGCGTTTAAATCTGCTTTGACGGTAGATCCATTCTTTAAACTGTTTTTACTACACTTGTTCTAGGCTGTCTAGTATTCGGTTTGATAATGGTTCTTGTTTGGTGCTATGAAACGACTTGTCGTTATTACAAACATGCAGATTAGTTTGTCGGGAGCCAGGATTCGTAGGAAGGAGATTAAAAATGCGGTGTTTAACAAAGAAGAAACAATTTATTTAAGCAATTGTGTTAGTTTGATGCGGAGTGGAATTAAACCAGAAGTAAATAATGGGTTATTATTAAAAGCAGACTTTAACAACATGTAGTTTAATGAGCCTCGCGCAGCTCGTCAATTCGTCCTATTTCAAACTCTGACAGTTTTCATGACGCGTGGTGTGCTGTGCGAACGGAGATATCACGAAATAAAAAAAGAAAGCATTCGTGAGTTACGAGCCTTCACGAGCCGGAAGAAAAGAGCTTTTAAAGTGTTGTACTGCGCGAGTAAACCAGCACGTAATTTAAGTTCATCTTAAGAGAGAATTCATCATCGAACTGGAAAGTCTCGGCTTAGAAACAAGTATGATCGATAATCTCCGTAGTATGAGTCAGTAAGTGTCGCAACATCCGAACCTATTTTGTGTTCTGTCCTTCAAACAAAAAGACCCCACCATTCAACTGTAGCATTCCATCCGAAGAAACAGCAGTCATAGAATCTCAGGCAAAGATCAAGATATAAAAGTAGGGATGTCACTTTTCGGGAAAAACCTCATGACATTTTTAGAATGACTTGACAAGTTAAATTCCGCGTACAATTACTCCGGACAAACAATTAAACGAATTGTTAAGGAGGAAACTCTCCTTTGATATCGAAACACCTGAGATCAATGACTAGTGTGAAAAGACTTTGGCAAGACTTCCGCGATTTTTTCCTGTCACACCAATATCGCGTCAAATTGATATGGGAAATCCAGGCCCGAGAACCGGAGGAGCTATATCGAAGATTTGTGACAGAATTGGCCACATTTATGCACAGGAAGTTATTCGGTAGAGGGACAGCTTGACAAGCTTTACGAAAACATGCACTCGCACCTGGTACAAGCTATACATACTACAGGAAAGCATACGGCGGACAGAAGATAATATGTTAAAATGAGCCGACGAAATCGAGCAAATCGAGAAGCAATGCAAGCTCCGCTAAAAACCCGCAAAACTTACAATCGTCGCCGTTGTATATAATCGTAAATGTTGCTGGCGATGTAAGCAACGTAAACACACGCGTTTCGATTGCAAAAGCATACCCAAAAAATTCTGCTCGTGCAGCAAAAACGGGGTTTCATACAAGACTACCATCCGAGTCTTATTTACCGCTTGAAGTACCTACCACGACCGCACCTGATCGTAAAATTTCGATCCCTCGAGTTCGAAGTTCTGCTCGACATGGAATCTGAAGTCGCATTTGTCAACGCCGACATAGTTCACCGAAAAACTCGGGTTTTCAGATACAGCTTACGTGCGGCCTAGGTACACCTGGTGAACGGGTTCAGTACATCCAGGATCTTATCACCTGCTCTTTTGACATCGGAGGACAGACAATACCATGAGTTCCAGATAGCCACGCTAGACAACGAGATACTAATCAGCATCGATCTGTGGACTCACAATACACTATATTACCATTACGATAGTGCTACCAAGAAGTACCAACGACCGCATATCTACTCGCCTCCCACTGAAGCTAGATAACCGAGTCACGATGTTTGGAGGAATTCCTAAACGTGGAACTCGCGAAATTCAACGACGTCCGCGGACCTACCAGCAAAATCGAGCACATGATCCGGATAACACGTCTATCAAACAGTCTATTATCTACAAAATTTGGCGATGTAAGCCGAATGACGAATAAGTCAGACCAAAAGGAGAGAATGAAGCTCCCCCGTCATCGTAAAGAAAAAGGATGGAAAATTGAGATTTTGCATCGACTTCCTATGTAAACACGAGGTTACCGAAATCGTTGCCACAAATATCCGCCACTCTGAACAAACTACGAGGCGCCAGATATCTAACCACGCTGGACTTGAAGAACGGACACTGGCAAATGTTATTGTCACCGGAAAATCCGATGACTACGTTTACAGTACCTGGGAGTTAAGCGACTTATGCAGTTCCGTATAATATTGTTCGGTATCCGCTCCGGCTACCTTCCAACGTTTTCTGGACATAATTCTCAACCTCGAACTCGAACCTAACGTATATTTACCTCGATATAATCGTGTATATCCCACATTCAAAGAGCAATCTCCAAGTGCTGCCCGAGGTTTTCTGTCAGTTATAAGAGGCCAGACTACGGTTAAATCCAGAGAAATGCCGATTCTGCGCCGACCAAATCAAATATCTCGGCTATATCATCGATTGTCAAGACATATTCACGGACCCTGAAAAAGTTAGCGCAATTAGTTGGAAGACTCCACATAAAGTGAAACAGACATTAATTCTTCGAGGTCATTTTGTAATACCGCCGATTCATTCAAGACTTTGCAACGCACCGCATTAACGTAGAAAATATGAAATGGGGAACAAATCACCTTCGAAGAATTCAAAGATTTTACAATTTATTAATATAAGTATAAAAACACGTTCTCTTTTCAGTGTCATTCTAAGTCATGATTTTATTATACAAAGTTCGAAACATGTAAATATTGTTTCCGTACATAAGCGATGTGAGATCTTATTTCGATGAGAGATATACCGAAATTCCACGCGAAGCGAGTTTCACCCGGCGAGGGGGGTTGCGAAAGGCCCCTTCGGTGTGTGTGTGTGTGCATGCGTGCGTGCGCGCGCGTGTGCGTGTGGGGGGGGGGTGTTTTAAATTCACTATTTTTTTTGTTAATAACTTTTTAATAAAAAAACGGGTGACTGCTAAAACCTTCTGTAGGTCACTCAGGAGGATGGCCTTGACAATATATGTCAAGATCATTGAAATCGACAATGACGTCGGTTTTGTAAATAATTACCAGAAAATATTTCGCGAAATAGTCTATTACGCGCAATAGTGCGCAACTTCCTCTTGCTCACAAAGCTGCACAGCACAACTGCCCGGGCTACTTTACCCGATCGTGGTAGAGTGATCCTGGTAACATTCATTGTCGATTTGTGATCCATTACTGAAATCGAGCCAGAAGCATATGTGGTTACTCAATATGCAAAATAGATTCACCAAATAGGTCGAGATCCGCGCTTTATGGCGCGTCACACCGAGTGTATTACTGAAACCATTATCATGGAGATGGAGCCCTAAGAAAATTCTATCTTCGGAACACAGCTATCAAACAAATTAACCAACGCGCTTCGCGATTTGGGGATTTGCTACTGTTTCACGTCGACATACGCGCTTCAGTGTAATCCCGTCGAGTGAACAAACTGAACAATCAAGATCATGATTTCACAGTACATAACTAAAAGCACCACTCATAGGACGAGCATTTCGATGAATTACAATTTGTTCAACACAGCGGCATACGACGCAAACCGGTACCCCCGGTATAACCATAGACACGAACTTCGCTGCTCCGACGAACATTCCGCAAGCTCATCCTTAGGAATGATAATAACCAGTACGGGTGATGGGGAGCCATTACCACCTCTAGCTATATCCATAAAAGTGGCACCCGGAACTACGGTCGACATGCTTTATTTCATCGTCCATGTTAGCCAAATAAATGTCGTCAATACAAGGACCAATTCGGAAACCGATGATGCCACATCCGATTTATTCACAATGGTCAAGTCCGTCTCTATATAGAAAAATAAAAGTCTTAGTGGAGAGATAACGATTCTCCCAAAAGTATCGTTCCTATCTGGCTACTATTCGGATGCTATCCGATCGGCGATCTGTCAGGCGAAAAACGGAGCGCAATGCGCCGCACCATCTTTTTAAACATTCCATACCGCAAAAGGGACTTAAAGTCCTGAAGCCGCGTACGTCATGCCGTCCGGGTGAGGCACAACGACACTTCACGGCGTCCGCTCGAAGCGCTGAGCAATTACGGAAACGACCGAGCGCCGCCAAATGAAATCACGACGCTGGGAGGTCGTAATTCTATTCCGCAACCCCTGATGTTCGCGTCCGTTGGCGAAAGCAACCCTCCCCCCACTAAAAATCGACACTCCGGGCGAAATAAAAAGATCCACTTTTCTAAGCGAAGGAGTTTCATACGTCAGCAATTCGAATCAGATTTTCTGAGTTAAAATTTCGATCCTGAGAACCTGAGAGTCGAAGAAACTCGGGTAGGATGTTCTCTGTCTCCGCCAAGCATTCTTGATACTCGATTACTCCAGTAGTAATCTGTCTGCATAACGGCAAAGGAGTGGAATGTCGAACGTTCTTGCTGTCGAGCGTTCTCGGCAGCCGCTTACGCTCCTCGAACCCCCTCATGCTATGCAAAGTCCCTGACAAAATCGCCTTCAATGCATAACTAACGCAGCACTCACGACTGTATGACGCTTGCGTCTGAAAATTGCATCGCTTCGCACACGCCATTTACACGCGTGGCTCGCCATTCATATGCCGAATTCCGCGTACTGAACCTGAAGGTACTCGCGACGACACACGTCAGTCCGCCATACTAAGATCACGCGACGTGAAGTCGAGCTCCTCTGTGAACCGCGTACATTACCGATAAACCACACATATTGTAATAATCATGCGCGAAGTGAGTCCAAGCACATCTTAACATCTGTATTAACGCGTAAAATACGTTTAGATCCATCGCGCGCACCAACGCCATATAATATCCGAGCTGCACTGAGATACAAATTGTAAGATTCACTCCGTGTCAAATTAATGTAACACAATTGCTTAAATAAATTGTTATTTCTTCTATTGTTAAACATCGCGTCCTCAGAACCTTTCTACGGACCGCGGTTCCCGATGAACTAGGCCGCATGTTTGTAATAACGACAGGTTATTTTATAGAGAATTCAGAGAAACATCCTGGAAATTTATATCTTTGAAATAACAGATAATACAAAGCAAATTGCATCTTGTAATTATGATGTCACTTTACAACGAACATCAAACCGTAGAATTAAGTGTATACCTTTCAGCAATCATTCAATATCGATTATCGTATCTAATAGGAGAACAATTGCTACGAGAGTCATGTTACACAAAGAATTTTTAATGTTGTGAGGTATCAATGTAAGAGGATCGAAAAGGCCACCTGATGGTAGTCTACATAAGTAAAATGGATTTCTTCGACGAGCACAACTACAAAGTCAACAAAATTTTGCTATCCACAATCGGCCAATGGCCTTACCAATCGCGCAAGACGAACTACACAATAGTCTTCGTTATAGTAACTATAGTTTGCTCACAATTTCTCGCTAAGGTACTACGATGACTATTCCATCGTTATTTAAAAAAAAAACAAATTCATAAATTCACATGCTTAACGTTATGGTGTATCATAGCAGATTTAATATTTTCCAATAATTATGATAATAATAATTCATTCAAGCTTTGTGGTATGTTTTCCTACATTTATGATATGAACATCGTGATCGAATGTCTTGTTCCGATAATGGTTGATGTATCAGGTTTGACAAAAATAATGAATTCCATGCTGTGCGTGAATGAGGTACGTGCGATTGTTTTCTTTATTGACATTATACATTTGATGTATTTTGGAGTGATTAATTTCATTCATTTTAATGTGATAAAGACATTTCTCTGTTCCCAAATTGTTTCAATGTGTCAATTTATGAAACATACTGTCAAAACTTGAACATTTATTTAAATAATTTGATGAATTTATAGATAAGGGCATTACTTAATCAAATAAGAAATGATTTTTATTTGTTGAGAAATTCCAATGATATAAAGATTCTTCAAAAATACGCGGATAGTGGTAATAAATCCTCGACTATTTACGTTTGTGAGTATTAACTCCAGAACGAAATTGTTATATTCATTTAATTAATTTATTAGGTTTATGTATATCTTTAAATTTAACCTTTCTTTAGGTGTGCTGTATATGCTGATGTTAGTATTTATGTTAATGCCCTTCCAACCGTTAATTCTTCGAGTTGCCAACGCCACGACTCGGCCCATATTACACAGAGTCGAATATTATATTGACATGGACAAATATTATTTTCCAATTTTGATGCACGGATATTTCACCGCTTTAATTTGCGTTACATCCATCGTCGCATCTGATGCAATATTTATCACATTTGTGCAACACGCTTGCGGACTGTTTATTATAACTGGGTAAGTAATAGTGTCTCACAGGAGGAGATCTGATGAGTGACCTTCCCAGCAAACACAATGTTACATGTAACGTACATGTTAGTTGTAATTTCCTACTCAACAATATAATTGTTATATAACACGCGTGTTATATAACAATTGTATTGTTGAGTTAGAAATTACAACTAACATGTACGTTACATGTAACATTGTGTTTGCTGGGCTCTTTCTTTTTAATTTTATGTCATTATTCTTGAAGCTCACGAATAGAACAAGCGATACAGGAAGTATACCTAACCGGAAACGCCAATCCCCCAATCACAAAAGATATGGCATATAGAAATATGATACAATGTGTTCACGACCACAAAAGAGCTGTAAGGTTTGTGTCGTTTTGCATTTCGATCATTATAATTCGAGAAATGTCTAATCATTCTTTTTGTTTGGAATAAAAATAGGAATTCGTACAATCTTATGCGAGTAGAATTTAATCGTCTAATTTGGCTTTATTGCGACATGTTATTCATTTTTATTGAAATATATTTGAATCAAGGTTTGCCAATCTCATGGAAATTGTATACTCCAAGCACTTTCTGTTCCATTCCGGACTGAATATGATAGCTATGAGCGTTACGGGCGTTGGGGTATGTATGTTTTGTACGTGTTATTATGCTAATTGCGAGTATCGAGGTTTATCAACCGATTTAGTAACGCATCAGCAGATGAACAATTACGAATAAATAGTTTCGTAAATTTAAGGTTGATTTACATCTTACATTGATTTACACAAAATGAAGACAGTTTTTTTAGATACTTTTTATTATTGAATTTGTTATATATTAAATGTTTTCTAAGATTGCAATACGTTTGTGGCAAAATTTTAAGTTGCTAGTCTGGTTCTTGGAATTTTTTCTTTGTTTAAATATTTGTATTTTACAATTTAATAAGTATTGTATTCAACAAATTTAACAAATTTAAATTTTGATTTTATAGTGGTATTTTACCGTGTATATGGATTTCCCTAAAAAAAGATTTGTTGAAATACATACATTTTTACCGTAATTACATGAATGGAAATATTTGGGAAATTCATTGTGTAATCTGAAAGAATAATCCTAGAGTTAAAAAATGATAATTTGTTACCCGACCATAATAAATGTAATATCGTTTAGGCTATAATAAAATCGGACGATCTGGTTGAGCTTCTTAGACTACTAGCGGTATCGTGTGCATTATTATTTCATCTATGCTTTGAATGTATTAATGCTCAGAGATTGATGGATTATAGTGCATATCTTCATACTAATCTGTACGTATATTACGTATCTCGTGTAAAAACAAGATAATTAATATTAATAAAAGTACATGAATATAACAATTAACTTGATAAATCCAATGAATTACATATAAATATATAATATATAAATATATAAATATATAAATATATAAATATATAAATATATAAAAATATATAAATATATAAATATAATTTAGAATAAATTCAGAGTAGAAGCATGGTTTAGCAAAGTGTGAATAAGATCTTATGTATTTAATTGTAGAGTAAATTTAAATTGGTATGATGCGTCGCTTAGAACAAAAAAATTTGTTCTTTTTATGATGATGAAAACGCAGTCACCTTGCGTATTAACGGCTGGTGGTATGTTCGTTTTGTGCATGGAAACATTCGCTACGGTAAGATAATTTGCTTTGAACTTGTGGAAGATGGAAAGAGTGTGTATTAACATAATAACATTTACATAAAAAAAATGTATTATGTCGTATATATGTCTTAATTGTGAAACACGCAATGCCGTAACTAAAAAATGGTTCTATCAGTGTCTCCACCGAGTGCAAGCTTTAGGGAGACATAATCAAGACTATAAAATAAAAAAATTCTTTTAATTAAAAAAATGAAAATTTTTTTTAGTTTGTGAAAAATACATATTTAAGAAGATATTTCAAAAATGACATTAACAATTTTTATATGTATTTTTTGAAATTCAAAATTTTGTCTCCAAGCCCAAATATCCAATCTCTTACTATAAAGTCGCTCATACAGCTTAAACTCATAGAGAAGGAACATGGACGAAGAGTTGTGTCCAAGAAGAGACAGCAAATACACATTTTTACTATATAACTTTTTAAATAAATTAGAAATTTTGAAATTTCAAGTGCATACACTTTTTGCTCTAGGCATTTCATCAATTTTCATTAGTGCAGACTTGTCCAAATATGTCTATAGCTTTATTAAAATAAACAATAAACAATTAATACATTCTTGACCATGAGTTACTAAATAGTAAGAAGTGAATTTTAACTCGCCTTTTCGGTTGAACCTGGATCTTTTGGCTAATCAATGATTTGCGTACACAATTAAATACAAGGTGCGTGTCAGTACTGTCGAACTTTTAAATGCAAACATAGGCACCAACTTAAAATCAATTCGATTTATTAAAATATATGTAAAAGAAGAGGGGATTTTAAATATGAGCATAGCTAAATGTGAGCATTTTATATAGAGAATTCAATTGCAAGACGAGACTTAATTACGAAAATATTATTGACCAGTTTGCATCAAGGCTAAAGGTAAAGCTATCTTGTAAAATAATTGATATTTTTTAATTATAAAATAATTGATATATTTTTATGTTTGTTTTGTTTGATGTCTTAATGTTTTATTACTCAGTTTGTACTAAAAAATATTTATATGCATAAAACATATTTAGTTTAAAGATATTTACTTATGAATATTAATTATGTGCGTGTCTCGATGTTAATACTTTAAAAAATAATTTATTTATTTATTTTTATTTTTATAATAATAATAATAAATATATGATAAGTGATATATATATATATATATATATATATAAAATAAATATAATAATAAAATAAATAGTATTAAATAAATAATGATAATAAATAAACATTTTAAAAATGAAGAAATATATTTATATAATATTTATATAATATAATATTTGTAGCAAATAAATTTCTTTTTTAATTTAGAAAATTTTTTTATTATAGATATTTTTATTATAAACTTTTATTATAGATATTTGAGGGAGAGTACAAAATATTGAAATCGCACCGGACGTAACATAAGCTAGTTACGGCACTGAAAACACATATTTTAATTGAAATACATTGCTTCATTATATTGCCAATCACAATTATATTAATTTTAATACTGTATTTAAATTGGCATTTAAATATTGTACTTACACAATGTTTGTTTTTCTTCAAGATTGTGAAGACTGCAGTATCATATTTCACTTTTTTACGTTCGGCGCATATGAAATGATGGACATAACTTTGCAAGTCTCAATGTGATCATGATATCAAGAAACAACAACCATTCACTAGTTAGATCTGGCTCCGACTATTATTGGTTAGCTGAAAATTGAAAACAATCTACGATTACTAAAATTGTACTTTATATCAAAGTTATATTTACTAAATGATTGTAATTAATATTGGTGTTGTATCTATATCTATCTATCTATCTATCTCCATCACACACACACACTATAATGTCATACGCACACACACACACACACACACACACACACACACACATTACGCACCAATACACACACACACATACACACATACACACATTACACACACACACAATAATGATATATGTAGCGTGCATGTATGTATGTATGTGTATATGTATGTATATAAAGTATTCTATAAAGCTCTATTGCTTTTTTAATTAAGTATTTTTATATTTTAATTAATGCATCTCTCTCTCAAAATGATAAGTCTTATATTGGATTGTGTAGTCTCTTAAAAAATAACGTATGATTTGGTTTTGGTGTATCTCCATCTTTCAAACCGTCTCTCTAACTTTCGCATGGTCGAGTTAAAAATGATTATTTTTAACATTGCATGTGCAACGTAATATCCAACAAGTATTATAGAAGTCGTATAAAGCGTATTCTCTCAGAAAGTATGAAAAGAAAGTAGAGTAGGCCCTGGAACGATTACAATGGAAGGAAGTGAATTGACGTGAAATTCATGCCGACCTCTTCTTCCTGTACAAGAAATTGTCGGGAGGTTCAAGCGAACGTTGCGTATGCACTTTTAACTTTCCGCAATGCTCGACGCTTAACTCAACCCCTCGCATTGCGCGGTCACAAAAAAGACATCGCGTACAGTGTACTGAGAATTTATCTCTTTCTTTAAGCTGCCCCATGCACGCATATATCGTGTACTTTGTGTGTGCTACGACATATCGATTTGATTTCTTCCGCGGTGCAATTTTTCTCAATTACAGCGCCGTCCAAACAGAATGCTTGACGAAGCCAGTGAATTCCTTCCCACGCGTTATGCTTTTCGCTTGGTACGGTTTGGCAAGCGCAGTGCTACATATGCCGCGAAACTATCAAGATGGAAGTGTTCAAAGTCAGTATATGCGTATCAATCAAATTGACGTGAAATTCATGCCGACCTCTTCTTCCTGTACAAGAAATTGTCGGGAGGTTCAAGCGAACGTTGCGTATGCACTTTTAACTTTCCGCAATGCTCGACGCTTAACTCAACCCCTCGCATTGCGCGGTCACAAAAAAGACATCGCGTACAGTGTACTGAGAATTTATCTCTTTCTTTAAGCTGCCCCATGCACGCATATATCGTGTACTTTGTGTGTGCTACGACATATCGATTTGATTTCTTCCGCGGTGCAATTTTTCTCAATTACAGCGCCGTCCAAACAGAATGCTTGACGAAGCCAGTGAATTCCTTCCCACGCGTTATGCTTTTCGCTTGGTACGGTTTGGCAAGCGCAGTGCTACATATGCCGCGAAACTATCAAGATGGACAGTGTTCAAAGTCAGTATATGCGTATCAATCAAATCCTAATGTGCTTCATCGGTCAGTGGCCATATCAGGAGAGTTGGGAAAAATTTCTGATTCAATTCGTTTTTGTGCCCGCGGTTTTCTCTCAGGCAATTGTTCAGGTAAGCTTCTCTTTGAATTCTCCTTTAAAAGTTTTTATAAATTAATCACAAAACAAAGAATACACATACAATCTAATAATTAATCACACGTAAAAGATAAACAATTAAATTAAAAATTACTTATTTCTATTTTTTTGATGAATAATAAATGAATAATATTTATGAATAATAAGTCACACAATTATAATAAATAATATGTTATTAAAATAACAATACTTACCATTTTTAAGTTTAAATTGTAATTAACAACTCGTCGAATTGTTAATTACATATTATTATATGTTATAATATAAGAATTATATCAAACGGGAAAAGAAATAAGACTTAAAGGTATTAGAAATGTTGGTCAGTATCTGAAAAATAAGAATATGAGCTTACAAAAATATTATACACATGTCTTTTTACAATTTCAAACTCATTGAGAAATATATAATTTTTATAAATAATAAAGCTTATATATGATTATTAAATTAAACGAAGAGAAATAGGACTTACAATATAATTTATAGGTGGTTATGGTAAATATCATTAATCTGGTATTTCCTATCAAACGCAACATTCTACATTTCTACATAACATAAATGTTTTCTTTTATTTATCTCAGTCATACATGTTATAGCTATGACAAGATGTTCGATATATCTGTGAAAATTTTTATATACTTTCTTTCAAACTGTTTTTTGATTATAAATTCTTTCTTTAGTTATTTCAATAAGATACTTATTAGCAAATGTTAAATCAATTTACAATAATGTGAATTTACTACTTCATGTACGTGTTATTTATAAGAATTATATATTTCTCAAAACAAGTTTGAAATTGCAAAATGATGTGTGTATCATATTTTTGCAAGCTTATATTTTTGTTTCCTGGATATTGACTTACATTTCTAATATCTTAATTCATGACGTTACGCATATTTTGAGAAATTTTATAGGGTGGTGGTATGATTACTGCTTGGTTTGCAAATGATATCGATGCATTTATGGAGAGTTCGTCACCTTTTGTAATTAGTTTAATGTGCATCTGTAAATATATTAATTATACATACAATCATGAACAGGTATGTTTTTTCTCGAGAATGTGAGAATAATTGCTTACTGATACTAATTGTAGTTATTCGTTATACTAAACATAGATGAAGAGGCTTGCCTTTACGATGACAGACGATTGGAATATCTATTCAAAGCTTAGTCACGAGTATAATATTCTTTGTAGGAATTATGCGATAGGTAGAAAAGTTACGATTGCTTATGCAGGTAAAATATCGAATTATATTATATGAAAGAGTTTAAGAGCTTCGTTTAAATTTAAATTAATTTTACATAAAAATAAATGTGTGTATACGCGCGCGCGCACGCGCACGCACGCACACACATAAAATTTATATACATACATAAACATTATATGCAT
>CABEGB010000721.1:237500-261963 GCA_901521435.1 Crematogaster levior
GTAAATAGTTTTAACAAAAAAAATTACACGTTGGTCTTTCAGAATCAACGGAAAATGGTATCTATCTTCGCTGAGAGTGAGAAGAGTGATCAGCATCATGCTGTTGAGGAGTTATTTTCCAATCAAGATAACCGCAGGCAAACTATATACCTTAAATCTGGCAAATTTTTCTGCAGTAAGAAAGCTTTTTCGAATAAGATCTAAATAATCAACGTAAAAATTGACATTGTCTTTTTAAGGTTTTACGCACATCGTTTTCTTACTTCACTGTTCTCTGCTCTATGCAATGAGTGAAGCTCGCTGCAGCTCAAAACCTATTATTGATAATAACAGCTACAATTGATTTGTCTTTACTATCCTTTTCATGACGATGTGAGTTGTAGATAGACAACAACTCGGTAAACTTAATATACCTGTTTAAAATTCTAAGCATCATTTGAGTAGTCGCGAGAAAAATTGAAAACTCCTTGATACAATTGCAATTCTTTTTTAATTTCATTTAGCTAAAAAATTTACATGTAAAATACAAAGCTTTATATAACAAAATACATATATCTTCTAGTCAACGAATGAGCTACTAAATCACGAAAGTCACTACCATATCTCAAATCACGAGCCATTACCATCCCAGAGAGCAAAAGGTCGTCTAAAAGATGACTAAAATGACATATTCTTGTCAAAGATATCTTTAGTGAGAGAATATAGTCGACGAAAAGATGACTAAAAGTTGGCTCATGACCCCGTTTATGTCACTGATAAGCCTGTCCATATGATGACTAAAAATGGCTAAACCTAGACATTTTTAGTAGTCTTTAAGACATCTTTTAGTCGTTTCTTACATTTCCTTTTTGACATCTTTTCGTATTAGTTATAAAGGTTAGGTTAGGGTTAGGGCTAGGTTAGATTGGGTTTTATAAAATATAAATTTTTATATTTAAAATTGACAAATAAAATTTATTTATATAAAAAATAATAAAAAGTTTTTATACATTCTATAGTTAATATCTTATATACTATATAGTGCATATATATAATATATATATATACAGGGTGTCAGATAATTCGAAGTCCACCCGTAAACTGCAGGTAGAGTAGGTTAAACTGAGCAGAAAAGTCCTGTATCATTTTTTGATATTCTTAATATTTACCGAGATATTAACAAAAAAAGATTGGCGAATCCGCGCGAGGGAAGCGCGCGCGGCGAGAAGGACGTCCCACCGCTACGTGCTCACTAAGCGCGCAGTGAGACGGTGGGAGGAGCCTACGAGCGTAAAGCGGGAAACACAGACTTTTGCATAATGCATAATACATATGCATAAGAAATTCGATTGGTCGAATTCCTTATGCACATGCTAACGGACCAATCAGATTTCTTATGCATATGCGTTATGCATTATGCAATGGTCTGTGCTCCCCGCCTAACTGAAATACCACGGCGACTGCACCGAATTATTTGGTGTAATCCCACCGCTCTATCTCCCACCGCTTCACTGCGCGCCTAGTGAGCACATAGCGGTGGGACGTCCTTCTCGCCGCGCGCGCTTTGCTCGCGCGGATTCGCCAATCTTTTTTTGTTAATATCTCGGTAAATATTAAGAATATCAAAAAATGATACAGAATTTTTCTGCTCAGTTTAACCTACTCTACCTGCAGTTTACGGGTGGACTTCGAATTATCTGACACCCTGTATATGTATATATATATATATGTATATGTATACATATGTATAAACATATATGAATATATATATATATATATATATATATTGTACGCTAATATATTGGGTCTGGGAAAAAGTTCGTGGCGTTTTTCCCGTTGAATTTTACTGAAAAAACGCCACGAACTTTTTCTCAGACCCAATATTTCAAAGATAATAAGTAACTATTTAATTTTATATGCAAAAGATAAAAAAAACATGTAACAAAATTTTAGTATCTTATAAATTAAAGCCTAATAAACTATAAAAAACCAATATCAGTCTTTTGATTAATTTGAAATGCAAAAAAATTAAATTTACGTTATTTATCTGATCTTTTTTTTCTTTCAAATGTTCTTTTTCTTTAAAATCTAATGAGTTTAATTAAATAATACTAATCTATGTATATTTGATTGATCAGAGAGAGAATTGCACACATTATAGATTAATATAAATTATAGTTTCTACATTTATATACAATATGTGTAAGGGATGGGCTATATACAGTATCAATAACAATTTTAATAACAAAAAATTATCCGCATTAATAATGTTTAATAAAACAAGTCGGTGCGGACTCTGTCACCCAAAAGTGACAGTCCCAGCACCCACCCACTTGTTTTATAAAACATCAACGATACGGATAAATTATTATTAAATTTCTGATCGGCTATTATTATTATAAATACTGATATTTAAAATATGGATATTGCATCGTTCATCCCTCACATATATGTACATACATACTTGGTATATATATATCTTAATATATATAAATCGAATGTATGAATGTATATATATATTTATATATTACCATTACCGGTGCGGACTCTGCCACCCAAGGGTGTCAGTCCCAGCACCCACCGGTAATGTATACGTGTAAGTGAATGTATGTATGTATGTA
Organism: Crematogaster levior; assembly: GCA_901521435.1. Lineage (NCBI taxonomy): Eukaryota > Metazoa > Arthropoda > Insecta > Hymenoptera > Formicidae > Crematogaster > Crematogaster levior. Next base: position 240,101 of record CABEGB010000721.1, read on the forward strand.
ATAATAATTGAACGGTTACGTTAATTTGTCAAGATTGAGGCAAAGATCTTCCTTTTCAGCTAACAATATATATAAGTGTACGCATGTATTGTACAGTATATATAATAAAACTCGCAATTACTGACCGCACTTTAAATACATAAATCGCTTTCACACTGTTAATATTTCATTTAAAGACAATTTGTCTTAAACTTATTTGTTCCAAAATATTTTGAGATGCCGCCTGTTTTATCTATATGAATTTTGCATTCATAAATCTAAATCAAATTGGCTGGTGGACTTAAAATTATAAATTTCAGTTATAGCTACGCATTGTGAATAATATACATCATTGCCTGTCAGTGCATGTTTCTGTGCACGTATTTATTCAAAAAAATTAAAAGAAAACAAGAAATTGCAGGGATAAATTAATTTATATTGCATTTATGATGCGAAGCATAAAGAGCAAGATTAGGTATGAAGCCAGATAATACATACTATCAAACCATACTACAATGCAAAAATAGAGCAAATCATTATTACACATTCCATCTTTTATAAAAGGTAAAATAATTGTCCAAGTTATATTATTGATAATATAAACTAAAATGTCCAAGAATCTCATTCTTCCTCTATGAAACACTTATCATTATTTCTTTTAGAATTCGGTAATTAATGCTTGCCATTTTTTTGTTAAACCTTAGTCTTAATAGAATGATTAAACATAGACTGTGATTGGACATAAACGTTATTATCAGCATTAAAAAATTTGTTAATAAAGTCCATCAGCCAGTTGTTAATAAAAAATAATTATATAAAACTACTCAATTGTACAACTTTTTTAATTCATAACGATATCTATCGCCCGCTCTTCTTAACCATTCAGAAAATTTGTTTTTTAAACCATACATGTTTGATGATGAACTGTACATGTTTAAAATAGTACCTAAAAAAGAAGTAGTTTTATTATAAAACTATACTTAATACTAAAAATATATACTTTATAAAAACTTTAAAAACTATTTATGTAAAGTTTATAAAATTATGCAATTACCTAAGATAATATTTGCGAAAACTGTATTTTTTATTCCCTCTGTCTGACGCTGGCCTTGCCATGTCCAGTGTTGTGCAGTACCTAGGTATTAATACCTAAGTACTTGTACCTAGGTACAAATTTATGTACCTAGGTAAGTAGCGAGATACTTTTTTTTCTAGTACCTATACCTATATCTAGGTACATTTTTGTGTACCGGTACCTATAATTAAGGTATATTTTAGGTTTTTATTTAATTTTCTATCTTTACTGAATTATTATGTGTCACATAGATTACGGTCAAGAAGACGCTGGAAATGCTTCGAAACATTATTCTATCTTTATTCTTATAGAATATAGAACAAAGATAAAATAATGTTTCGGAGCTTTAGTTTCAATATTCGACTCTCTTGCGTTGTGCGCGACGAAATAAGAAAGGACGCAAGACGTGATAGTATTGACAGGGAGGGGGTAACGAATAAGACACACAAACGAAAATACGCTGTTTTTGTCTCTTATCCGTCGTGCGTCTTTTATTGTCGAGCCGTCGCTGAGCCGGTGAGGCGGTGAGTCGCACGTCGCGTCCCGTAGTCTCACGTTTCTAGAATAACTGTCGCAAGTCGCAATATGTCCGATTGTGAAGCGGATGACCCGCCCGTGTCAGAAGATACTTCTGCGTGTAACAATAACATTGATTCAACTGTGAACATTATCAATCGTTTACTAACTTATTTATCAAGTTATTTTAAAATCAAAGAAGTCAAAGCAACTTCATTAATCGTGCAATGCACACAATGCATTCGTGAAAAAACGCTTTCAACGCCCTTAAACAGCACTGGGAATCTCTATAAACACTTGAGAGTGAGTATTTTTATGTATTATTCGAGCTTATACGAAGACCTTTTTATTCTGTTTAGAGAACATCAACGTCAAGTAATGACGTTGATGAGACCAAATAATTATTGTTGAGAATAACTATTTGGTCTCATCAATGTCATTATTTGCTCAATGCCATTATTCCAATTTCCAATATTACTTATTTATTACCTACTTACTTATTTATGTATATTTACAGCGACTGCATCCATCTGTCGAAAAAATAATAAGACAAACAAAAGATAAATCCTTAAGAGAGAGTAATTCTCAATCAGAAAATAACTATCAAAAACAAAAATCTCCATAGACTGGAAATACAAAAAATGAAAAAAATAAAATAAAACTAAAGGTTTTATTAAACGTCTTTATATTTATATATATACTTATCATTTATGTAAACTACATATACACACACACGCACGCACGCACGCACGCGGACACACACACACACACACACACACACACACACACAATATAATATAAATAAAAAATAAATAAATAAAAATATAATTAGTATTAGTATATAATTATACTTAATATTATTAGTTATATAAATAAAAAAAATTTCTTATATAGTATAAATTACAAAACAAAAACTTATTGAAGTCGCAACTTTATAAACTAGAATTTTTGACTTCTAATATGGATGGACTTCTAATAAGTATATATTAATTTTTAGGTAAACAAACTAATTGAACAATTCATCGTAAAAAAGATGCAACCTATTTCTTTAGTAGAAGATCCATAATTTATTGAATTAATTGAAGGATTATCCGGTGTAAAACCAATATCAAGACGTACTTTCCAAAATAATTTGTTTGATAAGATGACAGCTATAAAAGCCGATTTGATAGCAACTTTCGAAAGACAATCTTGGGTTTGTACTACAGCGGATATTTGGAGCTCTAATAATAAATCCTACATGGGTGTAACCTGTCATTTTATTGATGAGAATTATCAGAGACAATCATATATGTTGTCTTGTAAGCGAATTAGGTTTGCGCACACCCATTCTGTGATTGCAAATGCTCTGTATGAAATACACAAAGAATTTAATTTAAGATCAAAAATTATTGGAACCATAACGGACAACGCAGCTAATTTTGCAAAAGCTTTTCGAGTATTTCAAACCGAACAGTCGGAATCATTACTGTATGAATTAGATGATCCTGAAGTAGATATTTTAACGTTCAATTTTGAAAGCACTCTAGATGATGCATCTGAAGTTAATCTTCCTAAACAATTTTGGTGTATTGCTCACACATTGAATCTACTCGCATCTCATGATTCATTAAAAGCTCAGAATGATGAATCGTATTGCAAAGTATATACGTTAACATTTCGAAAGGCTGCTGATATTTGGAATTTAGTCAGTCGATCGACAAAAGCAGCCGATATATTCTATGAGATTTGTAAATGTCGTTTAAAAATACCGTGCAAAACGAGATGGAATAGTTATTATGATAGCGTTAAAGCCTTATTAAACGTAAAGCATAAGTTAGAAGACGTTTGTAAAAAACTAGAAAAGCCCAAATTTACGGATTTTCAAATCTCTTTTATGGAAGAGTATATAAAAGTAATGGAACCTATTGCTTCTGCGCTTGATTTTCTACAAGGTGATAAAAATTCTTGTCTTGGTCATGTGTTGCCTGTTCTCCTCCAAATGAAACAGCAACTTGAAAAATCAGAACACTTACATTCTTGTAAAATTTTACGCGATACTTTATTGACGGCTCTGGACAAGAGATTTGAAAATATAATTGACTTGACAAATACAAATAGTCGATATTACATATTAGCAACTGTTTCCATTCCAAAATTTAAATTGAAATGGCTCGCAATGTCCAAATATCAAAATGCAAAGATTTGTGTGAAAATGTACTATTTGAAGAAGCACAATCTTTTCTTTGTGATGCAAATAAGGAAAAATCTTCATCGGAATCAGAAGAGGACACATTCTTCTCTTTTTTACACGATAAACATAGTAATGAAGATTTTTCTAATATCATAATATCTACAAATGCTACTAAACCACTGAATGTAAAAGTACAGTACTTAACATATTTGTCCGACAAGTCAAAAGATTTGCATAGCTTGGATAAATATCCAATTATTAAAAAAATTTATATAAAATATAATACACTTTTGCCGAGCTCCGCGCCTGTCGAACGTATTTTTAGTGTAGGACAACAAATTTTAACACCGCGACGAAATAATTTGTCTGATGACATTTTTGAATGTTTAATGTTTTTAAAACATAATGCATAATTAACATTATGTTTAATGTTAATTATGCATTATGTTTTAAAAACATTAAACATTAAACATAATGTTAATTATGCATTGTTTTAAAAATATTAAAACTGTAATAAAATGTAATAAAATGATTGTAATAAAACTAATTAATAACATTAAAAGTGTTATATTATTTTTTGTACGAAACTTGTATAGAACATTACTGTAAGAGATGCTCAATTATTTTGAAATTTTATGTTAATAAAAAGTACCTAAAAGTATCTAGGTACATTTGTATATGTACCTGTACCTGTACCTAGGTATTTTTTATTTTTAGTACCTAAATCTGTACCTAGGTACACTTTTTTCAAAGTACCTGTAACTGTACCTAGGTATTGAAAATAAAGTACCTTGCACAACACTGGCCATGTCAAATTTTTAGCAAGCTCATTAGTGAGAGTTGCTATCAAACAATTACGGAGATGATTTTCTCCCGATTTGCCGCCCATGCTGCGAATCTTTTTTTGCTATATTTAATAAAAAATATTATTTTAAATATATTTAATTTTTTTCTTAATAAAAATAATTACTTACAAATTGTTTTCGTAATTCTTCATTTGTATTTAAATCCTCACAAAATTTTTTGAACTCTTCCATAGAGTTTAATGGAAAATGAAGTAACAAATGTAAAAAGTCATTTGTTAATGGAACTTGCTCATTATGGAAGGCTAAAACTAAATCCATTTTTCGATTTATAACATCCAATTTTTCATTTATTGTTTTCAAATACATTTCTTGCGTTATTGAATGTCTTCCTCCTGTTAAATATTTATCTCCTAAAAGTAAAAATTAAAATTAAATAAAACAAAATATTTACATGTATAAAACAGAAAAAATACTAACTTTTATTTTTTCCTTCACTAATATCTGGTTCATCAGGCAACGCAGGAACGTCGTGATTAACAGTATCACATTTGTACTTTTGCAATGTTTGCATTTGTAACGCAGAATCACTTTTTCCTATGTAAAAAACATATTTAAAATAATAATAAAAATTGCAAAGAAATAATATATTGTATAAAAATTTATCTTTTTATTTACCTTTACACAATCCAGATTTTATTCCTTTAATTTTTAAATGAGAGAGATGTATAGGATTATAATCAACTGAAAAACAAAAAAATATTAAAACAAATACATAAAATATAAGATTAATGTTAGCAACGTTACATACTATCTTTTATCACAGGACCAGACTGCTTATTTCGCTGGTAATTCGATGATTTATGATCTTCTGGAATATTATCTGTTAAAACTGTGTATAAATTTCAATTAAATATAAATAATATTTTTATAATTAACATTTTAATTTGTAAAAAGACGTAAACATATATATTGATAAATACCGTTTTCACATTGCAAACTTTCTTCTTCAGAAGTATCACTATAATCCAAAGATTGTGACTTGTATGTATCAAAGACTGATAATGACTGTGTATCTAAAAAACAAAATCATAAAATAACTTTAAAATAAACTTTATCTATTATTAAATTGTTTTCCAAAATATAATTTATACTTTGACAGTGAAAAAAATTTATAACAGTGAGCAAAAGTCCAAAAATATGTAAATATTATTATATAAAATATTTAAATATTACACAATGATATATGACTAGTTCTCAGAAAAATGCGAAAAATGACCTTTCAAAATACAAATAATATAACTTAATATATTTGACATTTTTTTCTATATAATATGTAGTACAGAAGTGCCTTACCTCAACTGTCTACGTGGTCCCCAACTTTTCTTAATTTTAATTATAATTATATGGTAATGAAAAAAATGAATTATGAGGGAATGATAATTTAAGTGAAGTAATGAGTTTTTTTCATATCATTGCTATATTTACGTTACTATCGTGAAATTAAAAAGTAAATTATGAATTTTTTTTTCAAAATATAAATTTATTTTTTGAAAATTTTTTGTTTTTTAACACTTTGACAAATATTTTTCTTAAATTACTGAGATCTGTAATATTTTATTTGTTATTGTTATTTTATAACGACTTTTATTTTATTTTAATTTATCTATTAGTTTAATAAACTAATTGAATTGTTAAAGAAAAACTTATCACATTAACATAAATTTTTTTAATGATAAAAATGAGGGAATGATAGTGAGGGAATGATAAAATCAAACATAATCAACAAAAAGTGATCGTATATAACCTCACTTTAATTTAGACGATGAGGCAAGTTTTTTTACCTCCTGAAACATGTAAGATACCATATAAATTATTACATAATAAAATAATTACCTTGTTAAATTTTACAGTGAGGGAATGATACATAAAAATGTAATGTTGAAATAATTAGCAGAAAATTATTGCGCTTCTACAAATCTGTTCGTGCTGAGCAACAATGATGTTATGGTTACATTGGCAGTATTGTTAACTATTAAAAATTCATAAGCGCGGCAACGTATCACTAAATTTAAAAGTACAACACAAGTGTTCATAAAATGTGAGGGAATGATGTATTTTTTTGGACCGAGATAGACAATGAATTATCAAATGATTTTCGTCTGTGTACTTAATAAAAGGCATATTTACTATAAAATACAGTATTTTTAAAGTAATTAATGTAATTAACATGAACGTTTTCATAAAACAAGATGAATTAATTACGTTATATACATCGAAATGTTGAGTTTGGGACATGATGAGGGAATGATATTTAGGGTATTTGATCAACTGCCATGTTTTATTTTGAAACAAGAACACTAAAATTATGTATGGTACAAGTAACTATACTGGTATAGTTTCCATAAAAAAATATTAATCTAAAGACATAATATTAATAACGGGTAAAAATGAGTAGGGACACGAATTTCGAATTTTTCTGAGAACTAGTCATATATTGTGTACATATAATAAAGTTTATTTTTAATCATGTTAAAAAATTACCTCTCTCTTTTTTGCTGCTTTCTTCTGTTTTCTTCTCATCTTGATCGCAATTTTTATTAGAGTCTATAGTTTTGTAATTGGCTGGAGGAAGTGGAATAATTTTCTTAGAAGTTTTCTCTGAAAGTATAAAAAAATACAAGATATTAAAAAACAAATTTAAACATATAAGTACAACAGCTTTAGTTAATTAAAAATTTTACTTTGTTTTGGTGTAATCTTATTGCCAACATCTTTTTTCTGGGAGTTATTTAGTGTTTCTTCTACAAAAAATATAGTCAGTATTAAGAAAAACATTTAGTTTAAAGAACAAGAAAGGATTTAAAAATATAATTATAAAATATGTATAAAAATATGTATAATAATTAATATTAAATATAAGAAACATACCAGAAGTTGACGAGTCACTCGATTTTACGTCAGTCGTCGATTCTAAATAATAATTATTTAAGTTTTTAGGTTTTCTACTTCTTTTTGAAGGAAGATTATCTACTTTATTTTGCAGAGCAAAGATTTTTGCATCATCTGATGAAACGGATTCTGCCTCTTTTTCTTTACATTTAGCTTCTTTAAATGAATCTAAAAAAATAACGTAAAAATATAAATAACAAAAAATAATTATTAAACAATTATTTAATATGTATATATACATGTGTATACATATATATATATATATATATATATATGTTCTTACCAAATGGTCCTATAAGATATTTATATGGAAGACTATCCCATGACATTTGTGAAGGTAATGATTTTTGTATTGCCTTTGATACATTTATGTCTTGTGAAGGCCACATACATGATTTTTTTGTAATATTAATCCACGATTCTGGTACAGTTGCGCACCATTTATCGCCAATCGTTACGAAAAACATCTATAAAAGAGAAAACAAATTATAAATTTATAATTAATTACAAAATTAAAAATTAAAAATGTCATAAATTTATACCTGATAAATCTGAATGAAGTAGCGGAAAGACACAAAATTTATGTCTTTCATACGGAAGCACTACAGCTTTTCTTAAAATTTCGTTTATAGAAAAACATTTTAATTCAGTTAAATCATTATTATTGACAACAAAAACATTCATATATCGCGAATCACACGGATAAAATTCAAGAGAAAAATAATTTTTAAATTCTTGAGCAATTATGACAGGATTCCCATTTTGTAATCGTATATGCTTTATCATCAAAACAGTATTATTCTTTGAAAAGCAAAAACCATCTACTTGTGAAGAACTGGATAATTGGAAGTCACGAATGACTCGTAAGATTCTGAACAACTAAATGGAATATCTTCTTTCTTTGGTGAAATTAATATTGGATATTTTATTATATTTTTACTTTGCTTATACTCATTTGCTGTATTCTTTTCACTTATTCTGCGATGTATTTGTGCTAAAGGTTTTTCAGATTTTCTTAACAATTTTTTTAAACTATATAAATAGTTCTCGAAAGGAAAAGTACTGAAGCTATCCAACGGTCCAAACCGTTTTGCATCATCACTTAAATGTATTAAATTATGTACTGTATAAATCATATTTTGTTTACCATATAACACTTCATAATATTGAACAAAATAAAATAAAAGATCTTTTGCAAACTGATTATTTTTTAAATAATCTTGAGGATCACACAATATTCTTATTGCACAATGAAATGCAATAAAATGTCTGAAATAATTGTCTGGTAAGTATTTATACAATAAAACAGGACTTAAATATAAAAGAAAAATTCGAAATTCAGTGGCTTTCCACCTATCCAATTCTTCAACAGTAGTTGGTATTCTTACAAATTCTGAACAAACATATTTTTTCAAAACAGTCATATCTAAAATTAAATTTTGTATTTCGTTGCCAGAAAATCGACATTCTTTATGAGAAGATGATCGTAACCATAATATAAGCAATTTTTTCATTTGACCAAGACATACCAAATGTATGTAATCGAGCGGAAAAGTAGTAACCATTGGTAACGGAATGTTTTCAAAAGGAGATATTCCAGTATGATGTTCTGGGGTTTCCCGGAGATTGAACGATTCATCGGTTCGCACAGAACAATTTTGTTCAAGAAAAAGCATTCGTCGATTTTCAAAATTACCTTCAACAGTACATTTGCTACATCCAAAACGACCATTATGGCCTTTTGTACAAGTTACAAATGATCGTGCTGGACTATCACAGATAATTACTCTAATTTTAACATAATATAAATTATTTTCATATGTAAACCCGATTGTACTTAATCGCTTGAACTCTTTGACAAAGTGTCGTAAAAAATGATTATAATTTGTTGGTTTATTATATCCATGAAATGCGCCGACAAGAAAAGGTGTATAATTTTCAGACACAATTTGAACTAAGATAGGCCATAATTGGCTTTTAGAACTTTTGGCAATAGGGAGACCATCGATATTAATATTAATGTAAATAATATTATTTTCAATTAAGAGATTTAAATATTTTAATTGGTCGATTATTCCATTTTGCAAACCATAGTGAAAGTAATATCCTCCGGACCTATTGTGAAGTATTGTAACACATGGAGTCTTCAGTAACGACCTACTATCATTAGGAAGATTATTGTGACCTTCAGTCTTTAGTATGTGAAGTAAAGAAGTTAAACTTCTTAATCCAATTTTATATCTATCAGCCCAAAGAATCAATTTTTCGCGAAGTGATATTTGTTTATTATTAGATAAAAGATCTCCTTCAGGAGAGGTGGAAATATGTCTTAAATTTGACTCGATTACTGCATTGGTAATAATATTTTCATAGCAATTGTTACAACTATTAGAGATATTATTGTTAAATCGGAAATCGTCATTTCTTTGATCAAGTAAAGAATTATTTGCAGTTATATTCTGCAGTTTTGTTTCTTGATTTAAACTATTACTAGTATCTAAAATGAAATTTTTAGAAATCTGTATTTGCTTTTTTAAGCGACGATTTTTTTGTCGGCGTGATAAATCACGAAATCTTTTAACTTGTCGCATTTTTTGATCCTGTTGAGCCTGCTATCAAACAAATCAAATTTTTACATTGACAAAAAGTCATTTAATTCATTTAATTAAATTAATTGATTAAATGCGTTTATAGTTGGTTCTAATTTTGTAAATTTAAGTATTTAATTATTTAATGTATCATATTTGACTTAAATAAAGGAATGATAATTTTTAAGTGTTTTATAAAAATGCATAAAAAACAAAGATTCGTGAAACACAGACAAACACCCAAATAAACAGGAAATAAAATATCAACAATGTAAATAAAACAGTTCAATGTGTTTGCTAGCAACTTTAATCAAATTGTATCAGGGTAAGCCGGAAAATTCTTCTGATGGAAGAAATCATATGGTAGAAAAATTCCGATTTTTATACCGTTCCAGATTTTACCAATAGAATAAAGCAAAAATTAAAAATGACTAATATGTAACACTAAGATGCATATAACTATGTGCAAAAAGAGATTGTTTTAATTAATAAATCATTAGTAAGCACTACAGCTAAAACAAAATTAAAATATAATGATAGTCTTTTTTAATTCATTTCTACATACATATATTTGTAAAATAAAAATTTTGAAGACTAAAGTAACTAAATTTAATTATTTTTAATTTTAATTTTTTTTTCCTCCAAAATAACTAAATTTAATTATTTTTAATTAATTTTTAATTTTATATTAATTTTTATTTAATGAGAAAAACAACATATATGTATAATTAATTTTTGTATATAATTAATTTTTGTTTTATCTAATATATATATATATATATATATATATGATATATTGCTGTAAATTTAGTCGAAATTTTCCGCATTACTTCCTCCAAAATATCATATTTTAAATAACATTTCTCGTAACGAGAATAGTGTGCGAATGAAGTTAATATGTACGTATATACGAAAAATGACAGAATTCTCATATAATCCTATTAAAGTGCCGCACGAGTATAAAATTATATACATATAGAAGAAGATGATTACCTTATTTGATTAACAGGAAAATAACTGTTTCTTCTTATCCTTTCTTCTCATAATCAGAGATTACCAAGCACCAGGCACAAAGAGAACAAAATGTCCACATAAGACAGACACAACACAAAGCAGACGCAATTTTTAGCAGACTAGACACTCTCAGTGTACAGCGGAGAAGTGTCTTTTATTGCAAATAATTAATAAATATAAAGATTATTTCACATCGCGGACATTAATATATATAGATATCTGCACTATCAGCGAAGTTGATCGTAGCACGGTTAGAACTGAAATGGCCGACCAACGACCAACGGCCGCGCCACGAATCGTTAAAAAACAAAAGACGGTTATATAGGGTGTTTTCGGGGAGACGCTATTCGCACTCAATTTGCTATCTTTGTTATTCATTGCACGTTAAAAGAAGATAGAACGATGCTTTTAGCGCTAATCGCGTTCTCCTCGAACGCACCTCTAGGCTGTATTCCGAAATTAATTGTCGAGTACTGAAAATATATATAGTTCATGTTACATATATATATTATAGATTTCGTACTGGTAGTGAATTTCGGAACATGACCATATACGATATATACTGCCTTATTTATTATAAAGATATATTTTTTGATTTATTGAAAGATAATTTATTTTTATTTATTTGCTTTGTCGAAAAGATAATATAAAAAAGATGACCAGGAGGATGTCTTTTTTAAATTGTCTTTTCCGCCACAATAAAAAGATGTCTTATAGACGCTTTGTCGAAAAGATAGCATAAAAAAGATGACCAGCGGATGTCTTTTTTAAGTTGTCTTTTCGACAAAGCGAAAGGATGTCTTATAGACATATTTTCGCTTTGTCGAAAAGACAACTTAAAAAAGATATCCTCTGGTCATCTTTTAGTATTATGTGCCCTCTGGGATATCTCTGAAATTATTTCTATTACGTTCAAATTTTTATTAACCGTAGAATAATTACGTAAAATGATTATAATTAAAATACGAGAATTCTATACGTATGGCCGTAAATAAAATTTCATGTTATTGGCAGAAAAATTGCACTACCTTATAGCTACTACATACCGTTGAAAGTATTATAGGAACGAGAACTTTCCCCGCAGTTATTGTCAGTGGTTTTCTACTTCTCATTATGGTCCTTATCAAAAGCTTTTAAGATATTATAGATATCTTGTACCATTCTATAATTTATACTTGCACAAATGCCATGCGATTATTATATTCTATCCTGAAAACATCCCGAATATTAATATTAATTTTAGTTAAAAAAATTTTTGTTGGAAAGATAAACTAAGTTTTGAGACGATTACCAGGAAAAAGAGTGAGGTTAAATCAACTATTTGATCGTAAATTCATGACACTTTATGGTTATTACAAAAAATTAATGATTTCTGTCAAAGATATTTTAACAAATGTACACGGTTTCATATACTCTTTCATTGCAATCTATGATTTTCTGATGTTGCCAGTTTTTCAAAAACATGTTAAACACAAGTCCGCTCAGATAAGTGCTATATGGTGACTGATGTTTTCCATATTTATTATCATCTAAAATTTACATACAAAATTTGTCACACATTTACTTAAGTTCACTAAATATCAAGTAAATTACCTGAAATTATCAAGTAATTTATCTGAAATTCTATGATACTTACAGTAACATACTTAACAGTAATACATTAATTGTATATGTATAAAATACAGTAGCCTATACACTAGATTTTATAGCTGTAATAAATCTGACCTAATATATATATACAAAAGATACTAACTTCATTATTATCAATTTATAAAAATTATTGTGGAAGTATGTTGCTAACTCTTGTCTCCATGTGCCTTCGAACATTATATCCGAATATATTTATTCTGCATAAAAATTTTGTCATTGATTTCAAATTCAAATGTACTTCCAAATGATATCTGAAACTCGATATTATACTATTATATTATAGTATTGAATAAGAATATTTTATGTTTAATACATAGATATGTATGATTACATATGTTATATTTTGATTAATTAAATTGATTTAATTATGTGGATTCTTTTAAACAAACGTGCTCAATGTATATTTCTTAAATATATCTATAAAGCCTAAACATTAAAAATTTAATGAACTTTAAATTCTTGTCTTTGTCAGTGACTAAAACTAAACAGACTTCAACTTTCTTCGACTCGTCTGGCCAAAGGATCCCGCACAAAATCATATGAAAATGGGTCCCAGCTAATTTTGCTGAATTTTGTAGTTCTGATCAAAAGTCTCCATAGACACAAAGTCAAAAAATAAGTAGTTTTTGAGTTAGTGTACATCAAACTCTGCCAAAATAGCTAATTCCATGCTTATTTGAAGGTACATTTTCGTGCCTGTTACTGATTGCGCATGTGTGTGTACATTCACAAACATGTATATATATATATATATATATATATATATATATATATATATATATATACATATATAAATATATATACATATATACAGGGTTGGATAAAAGTCCGGAAACGATCAAATATCTCGAAAAGGATCAACTACAGCGAAAAATATGTAAGTAGCAAAGTTGTAGGGCTTAATAAAATCTACCTAATGATGGCTAAAAATTTGATTTTGGATGAAGGACGAAGATCATATGAAAGTCAAATTAAATTTTTTTAATAGAACTGTCTACTTTTTATTGCATATTCTTGTAGCTTATCTCGAGACCTTTCCAAAACACTATAAATAAATGTTTTTTTATTAAGTATTTTTTGAGTTATAAGGCTTGAAATAATTTCTTAATTTTACATAAACTATAAAATATCTCGTAAAATATTCACCTATCGATGACCTTACCTCAATACTTTTATGCACAGAATAATGAGAGGGATTAATTGATGTAAAGAAAACACATAGTTGTTTTTAAGAAAAAATATGTAATTGTTAGTTACAAATTGCATATTTTTTGCACAAAGAAACACACACAAGAAAAAGAGAAATAGCAGAGATGCTGTTCATCAAAAAATGCAATTCGGCAATCAACTCACAGAAGGACACTGAGAACCTAACGGCGATTTATGACAGATTACTTAATATCTTATAGTTCACATAACACATCCCTTACTTTTCATCATTGTTTCTTATTATATTGACTGCATTTTTTGACTTATCTCTCCCAATTAATTTATTTTGTTACCGTCCATTATTTATTGAAAAAATTTTTTTTTATTATATTTGTACTTTGTTTTATCCGTTCACCTGGCCTTCATGTCTTATCATATTGACTGTCCTTTGACTTACCTCTTTTCATTAATTTATTAAATTATTTTTGTCATCGCCCGTTACTTTATTTAATTCGTATTTGTATTTATACTTTATAAATTTGGCCTTCTTCATACCGTATTAATATTTATAATATTTTTGACACACTTACTGACGTCACCTTTAATTCTTTTTTGCTTACATTTTAGTACATTGACCTGGTTTCAACGCACATTTACCGTCTTTTTCTTTCTTTTCATCTTATTTGTTTATTACTAAGTTGCCCCCTAAGTCACACAAGCAAATTTCATCTCGCTCAGTCCGAATGTAGCTGTCACAAACAACTGACGTCTTTTATCTTATCAACTCAATTGTATATTCTTTTTAAATCCAATTATATATAATTCAACGTTTTTCCAACACTTTGTATTTCGGAACACGGGACTGAGTAATGTAAGTCTTGAATGTAATTATATACTTTTCCGTGTATGAAACGATCGTTACATTTCTGTACCACTTTTTTGTAGATTTACTTGATAAGGACCCAAATCTGAGGTCGAAACGTAGTAATAAATCATCATTTTTATATCAATTATGCCAGTTTGACGTCATTTAACACTCCTCACCTGCATATTTTTTGTTAAAAACAATTATGTGTTTTCTTTACATCAATTAATTCCTCTCATTATTCTGTGCATAAAAGTATTGAGGTAAGGTCATCGATAGGTGAATATTTTACGAGATATTTTATAGTTTATGTAAAATTAAGAAATTATTTCAAGCCTTATAACTCAAAAAATACTTAATGAAAAAACATTTATTTATAGTGTTTTAGAAAGGCCTCGAGATAAACTACAAGAATATACAATAAAAAGTAGGCAGTTCTATTATAAAATTCAATTTGACTTTTATGTGATCTTCGTCCTCCACCCAAAATCAAATTTTTAGCAATCATTAAGTAGATTTTATTAAGCCCTACAACTTTTTGCTACTTACATATTTTTCGCTGTAGTTAATCCTTTTCGAGATATTTGATCGTTTCCGGACTTTTATCCAACCCTGTATATATGTATATATATATATTTATATATATGTATATATATATATATATATATATATATATATATATATATACATGTTTATGAATGTACACACACATGCGCAATCAGTAACAGGCACGAAAATGTACCTTCGAATAAGCATATGGAATTAGCTATTTTGGCAGAGTTTGATGTACACTAACTCAAAAACTACTCATTATATTTCGTGTCTCGCCCTTCGAGATTACGAAAGTAGACTTTTAGAGCTAGCACAATTTTTTTTTTTTTTTAATTATTATTTTAATTTAATCAATTTATTTATTTAGTTTGTAGCCAGATATGTAATAAAGACATGCCGATATATAATAAAGAAAAAATATAAATTATGTATCTTATAGAAGCAATATTGTGGATACATAAAGTTAATAAACGAAGAGTATACTTATATGTCTAATGGAAGAAGCACTGTAGACGCAAAATTATTGTCATGAGTAATAATAATTGGTCTACAATAGAAATTAGCAAAGACTTTAGAAGTTTGAGACCATCCTGCTACTCTTCTTATTTCCTGAATATTGACACCTTTCTGTGCTGCTTTCGAAGTTGAAGCGTGTCTTGTGCTATGTGTAGTGTATTTTTTGTCCACTCCAAGGTCTCGTAATGTTGTTTTTATCCAACGAGCTAACGTGTCCTGTTTAACTCTACAGTGTGGTTTATTGAAGGAGATTAGAATTCTTTGCTCGCTACCTCTGATTTTTTTCGTTCTTTCCAAGTAATGAAGTAAAATACTAGCAATGCATAATTCAGGCTTGCTTCTGAAGAATGGCAACCTCAAGGTCGGTTGTATTTTACCACTTTTTGAAGTTTTAATGTGGTCCAAAATGTTAATTTCAATGCCTTCAGTTGAACGTACAATATCTTCCAGTTTCATTAATGAAAATGTCTGGAGCCTATGAGCAGTTCCTAGTGCTAATAACACTATTAGTTTATAAGAGAGGGTCTTTAAAGTTAAAGACTGTATAGGATGCCATGTTGCTAACTGTCGTAGCACCGGACCCACATCCAAGTAGTATCGTACCTCAGTTTACTTGGTCTTTGTTTCGAGCATCCTTTTACAAATCTCGAGATTATTGGATCTTTGGAAATATCATCTGATGAGATCAGTGCCAATGCCGCTCGCGCAGAGTTTATTGTTCCATGTTTTACTCCGTCTTCAAATCTTGAAGTTAAAAAGGTCAATACTTTGAATGATGAGACATCTAGAAAGCTTTGATTTCGTTCCTGATTAAATTTCCACCATAACTTAAAGGTACTATCATATTGTTTTAATGTTGACTCTTCTAGAGAAGAAATCAACTGCGATGGCTTCTTTTGGAACTGCTTTCTTCAGAAACGCTTGGCGGATAATTTCGCGGCAACCAGGGTAAGTTTTTTTCGCAAGTGGATGTGGGAGATTCCTGAAAGAGGATGATAATAAGTATTGATTAGGTTCCAAAACCAACCAGTCGCCTTGACTCATTTTTTGAAATAGTGGAAACCAAGTTTGACTAGTCCAAAGTGGCACTACTACAATGCCTGATGCTTTATTATTTCTTATTTTTTGTAACACTTTTCCAATAATAGAAAAAGGTGGAAACGCGTAAAATTTTAGATTTTCCCAATTTATTGTAAAGACGTCTGAAACCACTGCTTCTGGATCTCTATCCCAAGCGCAGAATTTTTTGCATTTTATGTTGATTCTGGAGGCAAACAGGTCGATTTCCGGAAATCCAAAAACTTTAGTGATCTGTTGGAAAGCGTAATCAGCCAGAGTCCACTCTGTGTTTTCGTTAATTTGTCTAGATAATATATCAGCTTCCTTGTTTTCTTTTGAAGTTATATAAGCCGCAAAAATCCAGAGATCCCGTTCTTCACACCATTCCCAAAATTCTATAGCGAGTTGATGAAGGGTTGTAGATTTCACCCCACCCATTCTATTGATGTATGCAAGAGCTGTCGTGTTATCCACTCATAAGAGAATTTGTTGATTCACAAGGTCACTTGCAAAGGATTTTAGAGCTAGTAGCGCGGCTCTGAGCTCTAAATGGTTGATGTCTAAAGATTGTTCCTCGATGCTCCGATGCTCCAATTTTCATTAGCTCCTGCTCCATTACAAAAGGCTCCCCAACCTGTGAGACATGCATCTGAGAAGATTTCGATATCAAAGGTAAGTTTCGGATTTGTCTACGTGCTAGAGGAATGGCTTTTTTCCACCAATTGAGATCTTTTCTCACAAAACTAGGGATTTTCATTTTGTTATCGAAATTTATCTGTTTGGCCTGTAATGCTTCTATTTTTGCTCTTTCCAAAGATTTGCAGTGTAGCATTCCATATTCTACGCTTGGGCAGATAGCAACGAGAGTGCCTATTAATTGAGCAAAATCCTTTATTTTACATACTGTTTTATTTTGAAATTTATATAAAAGAGTTAATATCGATTCTTTTTTCTCTTCAGGTAAAGTAATGGTCATGTCTACTGAATTTAATATAAATCCCAGGTATCTACATGACGTATTAGGAATTAGACTTGATTTTTCCCAATTTATAATTAATCCTAATGATTGGAAGAATTTGCATGATACTTGTAAATTTTGTTCGCATAGCTCTGCAGATTCTTCTAAACACAATAAATCATCGAGATAAATTACTGACATGTATCCTCTTGATCTGAGCCAATTCACTACCAGCTTCGTTTCATTAGTTTAGTGAAAATGAATGGACTGGTTGATAGGCCGAAAGACATGTAAATTCGTAAATTATATTGTTAAAAATAAAACGTAGATATTTTCTACTGCTTTTATGTACTGGGATAAGGAAATAGGCATCTTTCAGATCGACTGTGCTCATAAACATTCCGGAATCCAATAATTTACATGCTGATCTTAAATCTTCTAATTTGAAGTGATCTGTTTTGATAAATTTATTGAGCTCTTTGAGGTTAAGTATGAATTTATTTTGATTTATTCCCTGGTTTAGGGATTAAAAAATAGCTAGATATAAATTGGTTAGCTACTGGAGAACATCTCTTTATTGCTCCCAGCGCGTGTAATCTTAAAATTTCTTCTTCAAGATCTTTTATTTCCTTAGATGACCAATTTTGTTTTGGAATATAGTTTTGAAAGGGTCGGTTTTCAAACTGTATAATATAGCCCTTTATGCAATGCACAAGCTTGTCAGACGTGATTTCCTTCCATTTTTCATGAAAGTGGGCCAATCTGCCTGCAATTTGCGTTACCTGTGTTGATGTGGTAGTATCTACGAGCGACGTCTGGAACGGTGATCCCTGTGGTGATAATGACTGGACCGAGGATATGAGAGATTCTGTCTCGATGAAATCCTGTGTGCCGACGATTTCTGGAATGGTTTGGCTTTGTAGCTCGTCTGGAGGGTCGGCTTCTGGTTCTGTGCCCCCGACGGGCTCTTCCAGTTTAACTGCTTTGTTTGAGGCGTAAGCTTTTTAGGGAATTACTTTTATTTCCCTGCCGAGTTTATCTACTGATTTTAGTTGATTTATTTTTTCTCCAAGTTTTTCTCCAAACAGGAAGGTATCTGCTTCTCTATTTACCAAAGCTTCTGCAAAGGTTTTGAGAGGCTTGGGAAAATGCAGGCTCTCCGAGTTATTGTCTGCGAGCGGTGTATTTCTACTAAAATTCGGGCTGAATTCCAAGCATCAGCTAAAGCTTTTTTTAGAATCTTCCGTATTTGATGCAATTAAGGTCATAATAGTCGGAACCAAAGCTGCTAGAGCTGTGCCCACTAGGTTTTGTGTAATGCTGAAATATTTGTCCCGTTTGAGAGCACTTTCTTTGAGACATCCTGTGAATTCCTCATTAAGGATAGGAGCTTCGAGAGAGAAGGCACCAGCTCTAGGATATTTTTTACAAAGTTCCTCTTTTTCTTCTTTTTTCATGGAAGTTTTGAACCAAGGACCCCAACGTTTGGCGATGCTTGAGTGTACCTTTAATTCCTCTTTGGAAGTCGGAGGTTCATCGCCCATAATTAACAAGAGTGATTCATCTAAATCTAACTGGGGTTCCTCTATTACTTTCCCTGAATCTGATTTATCTAGTGCTTTTGATGCTTCAGCGATTTCGACATTTCTTATTTTATGTATGTCCTTTCCAGTGGATGTCAGTTTTTCCCCATTATTATCTGAAAGATATAGGAAGGACCTGATAGTGAGGGGAATGCTTCTCTTTGGCCCTGCCTTACCTCTCGTGTAAGATCGGCCATAGTTACTTCAGAACATGGCTTATCTCACGTATAAGCTCGTCCGTTGTATGTATATACAGGGTGTCTGGTAATTCGAAGATCAACTGTAAACTGCAGGTAGAGGTTAAACTGAGCAGAATAGTCATGTATCATTTTTTGACATTCTTAATATTTACCGAGATATTAACAAAAAAAGATCGGCGAATCCGCGCGAGGAAAGCGCGCGCGGCGAGAAGGACGTTCCACCGCTACGTGCTCACTAAGCGCGCAGTGAGGCAGTGGGAGATAGAGCGGTGGGATTACACCCAATAATTCGGCACGGTCGCCGCAGTGTTCTAGTATTACGCTCGTAGGCTCCTCCTACCGTCTCACTGCGCGCTTAGTGAGCACGTGGCGGTGGGACGTCCTTCTCACCGCGCGAGCAAAGCGCGCGCAGATTCGCCGATCTTTTTTTGTTAATATCTCGGTAAATATTAAGAATGTCAAAAAATGATATAGGACTATTCTGCTCAGTTTAACCTACTCTACCTGCAGTTTACGGTTGATCTTCGAATTACCGGACACCCTGTATATATTTTTTCATCTTGTCTCCCGTACAAGATTGATATTCATACATCTCGTTTCTCGTACTGATTGGTTTACGAACATCTTGTCTCCTGTACAAGATTGCTCTATAAATAAAGATTTACCTTTAGTGTTTGCTGTGTCCATGTTCAGGTTAGTTTCCCGAAGAGGTTGCGATGACGGGATGCATTCCACGATTAACTCTTCCAATCTTTTCATTCTTTTCTAGATTCTATCATTTTCTTTATCTCTACTGCGCGATCTCTTGTGTTTTCCCATTGTTGTTGTTAAATTATTTTCCCGATAAGCTCACAATAAAGGTGCGACCTATATGGCACAAGAAAAACGAATGACAAAAGTGAACGTAAGGCGGCGCAACGAGCACAGCCGGGGGCCTCTCAAAAATTGTGTATATTAGTTCTAAAATGTGTGATTGATAGGCATAAGTAGCGATACTACCTTTGTAATCTCGAAGGGTGAGACACGAAATATAAGTAGTTTTTGAGTTAGTGTACATCAAACTCTGCCAAAATAGCTAATTCCATATGCTTATTCGAAGGTACATTTTCGTGCCTGTTACTGATTGCGCATGTGTGTGTACATTCATAAACATGTATATATATATATATATATATTTTGGAAATGTTAAAATTTATTTACACATATATATATATACAGGGTGGCCGATTTATCTGAAGACATTGAAATATCTCGAGAACTATGCACAGAATCAAAAAAGGCGTGGAATGAAAGTTGTTCGACACGAAGGGGGGCATCCAGTGATAATGAAATCGATCCCCTCCCCCGCCCCCTGGGGGTGGGGTGGGGGGAACATATCAAAACTTAAATAGGAGCCCCCATTTTTTATTGCAGATTTGGATTCTCCAGAAAAAAGTACACCAATTTGACCTAGGAGCTTTTGCATTTTGGTTTACAGGTGGCGCTGTAATCGATAAAAATCCAAATTTATCTGAAGACATTGAAATATCTCGAGAACTATGCACAGAATCAAAAAAGGCGTGGAATGAAAGTTGTTCGACACGAAGGGGGGCATCCAGTGATAATGAAATCGATCCCCTCCCCCGCCCCCTGGGGGTGGGGTGGGGGGATCGATTTCATTATCACTGGATGCCCCCCTTCGTGTCGAACAACTTTCATTCCACGCCTTTTTTGATTCTGTGCATAGTTCTCGAGATATTTCAATGTTTTCAGATAAATTTGGATTTTTATCGATTACAGCGCCACCTGTAAACCAAAATGCAAAAGCTCCTAGGTCAAATTGGTGTACTTTTTTCTGGAGAATCCAAATCTGCAATAAAAAATGGGGGCTCCTATTTAAGTTTTGATATGTTCCCCCCACCCCACCCCCAGGGGGCGGGGGAGGGGATCGATTTCATTATCACTGGATGCCCCCCTTCGTGTCGAACAACTTTCATTCCACGCCTTTTTTGATTCTGTGCATAGTTCTCGAGATATTTCAATGTCTTCAGATAAATTTGGATTTTTATCGATTACAGCGCCACCTGTAAACCAAAATGCAAAAGCTCCTAGGTCAAATTGGTGTACTTTTTTCTGGAGAATCCAAATCTGCAATAAAAAATGGGGGCTCCTATTTAAGTTTTGATATGTTCCCCCCACCCCACCCCCAGGGGGCGGGGGAGGGGATCGATTTCATTATCACTGGATGCCCC